>ML432464.1:56076-161685 GCA_005239525.1 Nicotiana knightiana | reverse complement strand
TTTTATTTTAGTCATAATTTCATTAAATAATGTCATTTTAATCTTTTCAATATTTTGATAACAACAAAACAAGAATAGTGGTAATTTTTTTTAGGTAGAAAGATGAACAACGAACTAATTGAGGACTCGTTTTAATAAGTATAATACTAATAAAAATATACAAATATATGTATCAAAAATGAAAGAGACAAAATAATTGGAATACTCTAAAATACTAGAAAAAACTTTAGAGGTACTTTAAATATTAACTCATGTGTTCATACACGAACCTTAGATTGATACAATTAAATAATTAAAGGACCATGTGCGCATTCTGCGTCTCGATGCCTTTAGACATAAAAGTAATTATGTTATAACCATGTGTATATTCCGTACCTTGGTTTAAAATTTAATTTCAAAGAAGTACATTGTGTGCGTTTNTGAGTCAATAAAGCGACCGTGCTAGAACCGCGGGACTCGAGGGGTGCCTTACACCTTCCCCTCGGTCAACAGAATTCCTTACTCAGTCTTCTGTTTTCGTAGACCATAAATTAAGAGTCAAACCATCCTTTGTTAAGGGATTCAAGGTAAAAGGTGGCTTGGAACACCAAAACTCAATTCCAAGTGGCGACTCTAAATAATAAATAATCCCTTTTCAAAACGTTACTTCCATTGGAAAAACTCTTCTAACTCAACCTCGTAACAAGGGTTGCGGGAAATGAAAGAGGTGTGACAGTACATGACCGTAATCGAGGAGCGACAAATAGCACAATATACCCTAAACAAGAAAAGTACAAATAAGGTGCAATAAGGACCTCAACATCCCAAGAGCCACCTCGCTCCAAATCTTTCCACCACGTCTAATTAAAACCACGTCATACGTGTGACTAGCCAAGTAGTCTAACAATCTATCATACTATGAGAGACTAACACATGTAACATATCCATACATGAATTGCTATGCTATGTAAACAAACTTGATCTTATGTAGAATACACATTCCAATTAGGCCTACCAATGGGCTCCCAAATTGACTCAAACCATCCAAAATATGTAACAAACCGCCCAAAAAGTCAATTGTCACCTAAGCATAAAATATACAATCAGTCGTCCAACTCTTAGCACGCCATCACAATCTGCAATTAATGAACAATATACCTATGAGAAAATACAGTCTCTAAATCTCTCGAATACAAGATTGTCCATATCCGATATATACTCTCCCACTCAAATGACTGACACATCGCTCATACGGAATCACCTCATGAGAAATACTTCCATAAATCTTTTGTACCACGTAGCAAAAACATGAAATTCAACTGTCAACAACAAGGCGATTACCGTAATATTATTCAAGAATATGCAAATCAATACACAACGTCCCTTAAATAACACACACACTTCTCAAGTGATACAATATAGTGTTAGAACCCTTTAAACATCTAAAGTCTCACATTTTGTCTGGAACGCATAACCTTTTCTTCTAAACTGAACCACGCCATTCTCTATTACATACCAGTGACTCACATGGCCCTCCGCATCTAAAATTTTACAATACGAAAACACGAGAATTTCATCATCTACTATGAATCATGAGTATGATAAACACTCCATCAATAAGAAACCTTCCACTTAACTCAATCTAGAAGGACATATCAACACACAATAACCTTTCATACTTGTAGAAAATATATGTCGCAAGTCATGGTGGAAACCATCGTGGCCTCTTTGAAACCCATTAGCACATAGCTAAGTAATCAAAATTGGATCTATCCAAATCAACCAATTCATGCAAATTGTCAAACCCAAAAGTAACTCAAATCGAAATGCTCGCTAATACAACCATCTTGAGTCAATAATGACATAGAAGTAACGAAGTTTAGACACCATCTAATGAAAATATCGAGTCCTAGCCATACACAAATAAATAAATCCTTAAACACCACATATATGTCTTTATCCCATTCGAACCATTCTCGGGAGTCAACCACTATGCTCTAACTTCGATGCAGAAACAATATGCGACGAATGAGTGCTACATTAGCGCATTAATACCTTAAGATGCAACCTCATCCTTAAGAAACCAAGTCCATCTCCTTATACTCTACCTCCACAACGAATGCCAAACTAACTCATCCTACAAACTCTCTATACCAATAAAGCATATTACATAATGTACTCAACAGATCACTTGCTCAAACCATACTAGATGATAACCTTCTCAAATCATAGCTAACCAATGAGCACACCTATTCTAGGAACTAAAACAACACATGCCTATATGACTTAACCATCGACGGTAGACTCCCTAACTTAGTCTGATAACGCACAATAATCTTTCTCCTCAACTACTATCATGCCCACTTTTCTCGTGGAAAAATTAGGGTTTCCACATTTTTGAGACAACTCCCTTCCTTTTGGGATGATATATGGGATTTGAAGAGTCGTCACCTAAAGGATTAAGGTGCGTTAGGGAACCTACAGTAATTAACTCATGAAACTAGTTTACACCACCAACGATCGGTAAGGGCCCAAAATTCCGTTGACGGGAAGGTGTTAGGCACCCCTCGAGGTCCACAATGGTGGGTCCCGATCGAACAAAATTAAGCCAATTAGTCTTTAAAGAAAAATAAAGATATTTAGGCAACTATTATTTTAAAACAAGAATAAAAGGGGTCCTAAGTTTTTTAGCATATAAGATCATTTCCAACCAATACATGGTGACTTTCCCCATGTGGGGTGCTAGACATAGTATTAACGCATATGTCATCATCTCCTTTACTACCCAATGACTATCTTTCAGTTGTGACTTAAACGGTGTAGTAGCTTCTAACTCGTGTCTTATGCGTGCACTAACCGTCCCTTACCTATGGTCCTGGAGGTGTTTAGGACCCCTATTTAAGATGGTTCAGGACTGGCCTAGGTTGCTTAAAATAAGAAAAATCTAGGTGAAAAACACAATTAAGATAGGACTTTCAGAGAAGAGGAACTAAAGGCTCATGTTAACCTCAAAAATTAGTTAACAATTGCATGCATTTCAATTAGCAAATTACATTAATTTAGGATCCTATAGGTAAGATATCTGGAAGAGCAGAAACACAATGTAGAGAAGCAGTTTGTTTAAGGCGAGCATCGGGACTATTAAATTTCCCCACTGATTTTGATTAAGTTCTGAATCTGGGCAAATTTCAAGAAACAAGAGATCACAGTTTTAGGCAAAAAATTCTTAATAAACCTACATTCCTAAGTGATAACCAGAACACAAGCCTATAGGCATGGTAACTATAACTATTAATTATAAACCTATAACAACGAGTTACTGATTTTAACAGACCTGTTTTTATCTCTTTAGATCATATAGGCATGCTTTCTACTTTTGCATAATTAATTAACTCCTATAGGCATGATTCCTAAGTATTGAAACTGATAACAAGCATGATTTCTAAATTTACAACTAATTTACCCTATAGGCATGATATCTATTAATCACATTGGGGCAAAACTTTTAAAGCAAATTGCCAGGAAAGATTATAGATCAAACAAATAGAATCCTATATACATGACCACTAATGCACAAATTAGATTGGAATTATGTGCTGATCCTGTGAACATGGATTCTAATGTTGAGATATAAAGGACCCATGGGCAGTGTCTTTAATATGCCAAAAATATGAAAATTCATAATCATAAACAGTTAGAAGGAAATCCTAAGGGCAGGATCTCTAAAAAATCCATGCACATAAGGAATCAACACAATGTACCTATAGGCAGGATTTCTACCGTGCTTGAACAAAGATATATAGAAACCCCCCAGCTTTTACTAATAACCCCAAATTTGTTATTACGGAGATTATTACATTATTACAACTCAATATGAATGAATTACATAGTAAAAATTACTACACTATAGGGAGCCTTAGCAGGCCCAATATTAACCTTGAAACCAGGCCTTCAAGCAAAGAAAGTATGTAGTATACAGGTGGTCCATCCATAATATGTAAAATTGGTCTTTATTTGTGTCAATGTTCCCAAGTGCCTCATGGACCCCAGGCAATGCTCACACCAGAACCTTACTCAGAATAACAGTTTGTAAAAGATTGGAAGACCAGCCCCAATGTGTCAGAGTTCGGAGGAGTCTCAAGGACCCTAGGCAATGCTCATTGGGGGTTGTAGGAACTTATATAACTAAGAGTAGAAGTTTGAAAATAGTATATAAGGTGTAAGGGCAGTTTTATAAAATAGTTTTTTTCTCCAGGAGCAAACAGAAACAGAACTCCACCTAGACAAGAAGAATCAAAACAAATTGGGACTTATGTGAACATAGATAAAATACTAGTAATTTAAGCAATCACAAAAAGTGCAAGGACACTTGGGTTATAAAAAACTGACTGTCCACACATGCTTGCAATATCTAAACATGTTCAGAGTAGGGAACATATAACTGAATCAAATAAAGTTTCACATTACTGAAGATTACTTAGTTCATTAATTACCACTATGCGAGGCCATATAGACATGTATTAAACAGAAAGATGCTGAAGTTTGAAGTATCTAAACAAACAAACACATAGAACAGGAACTAAAGCATACTAGTCTAGAAAGAGGTAAACTGAAACCATGGATCAGATAGAAACAGGGGACACTTAACACAGTAGGTTAACTGGAATTGAGGCATTCTAGTTGAGAGAAAAATAAACAGGAACTATATGGTAAACAAAAGCATATTGAGATTTAAAATAAACTATTGAGATTTTGAAAAAACATAACTATTGTGCTTTATTTTGAGAGTCTCACACATGGATTTCAGCAGATCACTAATGAGATTGGAGGCATTGTGAGTTACGATGGAATCTTGAACCCCAAATCGACACACGATTTTGTCGCGGATAAAAAGACGCAACGACCTTAGAAGCCTCTTTTGCGTCAACACACTTTAACAGTCCCAGCTCATGAGTTCTTTTTTATAGAGTTCCTCCGCTTTGGAAGAAGTGATTGGACAACCTCCAAAGTGTGCGTTTCTAAGTATGGCTTGCATGCTCCGGGTATTCTCCTTTTAAAAAATACTGTTTGATATCATGGAACCAAGGTTTTTCGTCCATCTCCTATTCAACATGGGCACAATACGTAGGCGGGTTATGGATATTTACTTGAATGAGATCAATAACGTTCTTGTCTAGATGCTGTATAATTGATGACAAGGTGGCCAATGCATCAGCAAACACGTTCTGAATTTTGAGGACATGCCGGAATTCTATCTTTGTGAACCTCTTCTTTATTTCTTATACATGACGTAGACAAGGTAGTATTTTGGATGGTAGACCACTCTCAGTGTAAATGGTGAAAAAGAAGATTTGAATTTACAATCACCAGCAGTTCCTGAATATTCATATCAACAACCAGGTTGAATCCTAATATGCAAGCTTCATATTCTGCCATGTTATTGGTGCATGGGAATCTGAGTTTTGCAGACACAGGATAATGTTGACAAGTTTCTGAAACAAAGATGGCTCTGATACCCACTCTTTTAAAATTTTCTTCTCCGTCGAAAAACATCCTCCAACCTTTGTAGGCTTCAGCAATATCGTCTCATACGAATGATACCTCCTCATCATGAAAATAAGGTTTTAAGGGTTCGTATTCTCCTTCTACAGGACTCTCAGCAAGATGATCTTCTAATGCTTGTGCCTTGACCGCTTTATGAGTTACATAGATAATGTCAAACTCACTCAGCAAGATTTACCACTTGGTCAGTTTCCCAGTAGGCATGGGTTTCTGAAAGATGTACTTGAGGGGATCCATCCTTGATATGAGATATGTAGTATAGGCACAAAAGTAATGCCTTAGCTTTTGATCTATCCATGTCAGAGCACAACAAGTGCATTCCAGCAAAGAGTATCGTACTTCATAAGGAGTGAACTTCTTCCTTAAGTAATAGATGACCTGCTCTTCTCTTCCTATTTCGTCATGTTGTCCCAGAACACAATTGAAGGCTCCACCTAACACTGCAAGGTAGAGTAGTAGTGGTTTACCAGGCTATGGCGTGACTAAGACTAGTGGTGTGGATATGTATTCCCTGATTTTGTCAAAATCCCTTTGACAATCCTTGGTCCAACTGGTTGTAGCATCCTTCTTCATTATTTTGAAGATCCGCTCACATATTACTGGGGACCGTGCTATGAAACGACTGATGTAGTTGAGACGTACCAAGAAACTCATCACATCCTTCTTGCTTTTTGGTGGTGCTAATTCCTGGATAGCTTTAACCTTTGACGTGTCCAACTCTATTCCTCGCCGACTAACGATGAATCACATCAATCTTTCAGTAGGAACCCCTAATGCACACTTTGCGGGATTTAACTTTAGATTGTACTTCCGTAGTCGGTCAAAGAATTTCCTCAAATCTTCTATGTGATATGTAGCCCTCTTGTATTTTATGATGACGTTGTCCACATATACTTCTATTTCTTTATGTTTCATGACATGGAAAATGGTTTTCATGGCCCTCATGTAGGTGGCCCGAGCATTCTTAACACCGAACAACATCATTTTGTAACAGTACACTTCTCATGGTGTGATGAAAGCTGTTTTCTTTGTGTCATCTTCATCTATCCAAATTTGATGGTAACCGGCGCGGCAATCTACAAAGGACTGGAGTTCATGCTTGGCGCAATTGTCGATCAGAATGTGTATGTTTGGTAGCGAAAAATCATTCTTGGGACTTGCTCTGTTTAGATCCCGATAATCAACACAGACTTTGACTTTCCCGTGTTTCTTTGAAGATGGTACAATATTGGCCACCAAGTTGGGTACTCAGCTACTCTGAGTAACTCAGCTTTGATTTTCTTAGTGACTTCTTCGTTGATTTTCAGGCTCATGTCTGGCTTGAATTTTCTGAGTTTTTGCTTCACTGGTGGACATATTGGATTTGTAGGTAACTTGTGAGCCACTATGGATGTGATCCACCCGGTCATATTGTCGTATGACCATGCAAGATATCCTTATATTCTTTCAAGAACCGAGTATATTCATCTTTCTCTAATGGTGAAAAATGGATGCTTATGCGGGTTTCCTTGACAATTTTGAAATCTCCCAAGTTGACTATCTCGGTCTCGTCCAGGTTGGACTTGGGCTTGTTCTCAAAATTCTCTACTTCTCTAACGATATTTCAGGTATTACATCATATTCTTCTATTTCTTATGAATCACTATCCTTTTGTTGCGTTGTCTCATTACATGTCACAGTCGTCGGTTCATCAAGGTAAGAAAAAGTAACGCTGTAGGGATAGAGATATGAAAAAACTAGTAATAATATAGCATCAAGCCATTGAAAATGTCAAAGAAAATGATTTTCAATAACTCAAATAGCATTTTTTTTTGGAACATTGAAAAATATTATCTAAGACAAAAGAAAAAATACAAAAGTGGAAATCATTTTTTAATAAAGTGAACAACATTATTCAGCCTTGCTACCCTGGAATCATCGGGCCCTTGATGGTCTAACAGTTTAGTTCTTCAGGAATGCTCTTCTCTCCACATCGTGGATGGTAGGGCCTTCCTCCTTCTCCTCCTCGACGATCACACAGCAGTCCATATCATCTATCTTCTAAGAACAAATTACTCAATGCTGCCAATGATTATTCTTCCTCTGATCCTTATATGATATCGGCCAGATGGAAAGTCTGACTCAAGTAGGGCAGGGGTTGCTCAAGGAGGTAGTATGGGCCACGCCATGTTGGTGACAAATTCCGATATTCCTGCCAGGTATACTGATATCTGAGCCCGAATGTCGTGCCATGGCGCTTTAGATGTACTAGTTTGGAGATACCTTGAAGCTACTTACCAAGCCCCTTACCAGGTTCATATCCTACCCATGCCAGTATACTCTCTATTTTTCTACTCCACCATTTAACCTTTTCAATCGTGTTAACATGCTCGATGTGATGGTAGGTTTCTCCACCTAGCTTCCTCCCATTTTCTACAACCGGACTAATCTGACTGGTATAAATGTGGTTTCTCCCATCTCCATGGATGATCACTTCTAGATGGTTCCACTCAAATTTTACAGCTTAGTTCAAAGTGGATGCGACAACTCTAGAGGCGTGTATAAAAGGCCGTCCAACAATAGATTAGAGGAGGCGGAGATGTCTAGCACGTGGAATTCAACATCGAACCAGCTAAGGCCCATTTGCAAGCATAGGTTAGTCTCTCCGATCGTGTCTCTTTGAGACACATCGAACTATTTTCACATTCATAGTCCCTACTCGTATCTCATGTAAACCCTTGCCCAACCTGTTCAGAGTTGTTAACGGGCAAATTTTGAGGCTGGATCTTCCATCTTGGATCCTCCATCTATCAAACTCTGGCGATCAACTTATCTTTACATTGCACCGTCATATGCAGCGCCCTATTGTGACTTAACCCTTAAGGTGGCAGCTCATCCTCATGGAAAGTGATCTTGTGGCTTTCTCGCACCTTCCCCGCCATATTGCCCATTTATCCTCTAGTGATGTTGTTTGGCACATATGCATCATTCAACACCTTCATCAGAGCATTCATGTGTGCTTCAGAATATTGCAATAATGACAAGATGGATATCTGGGCGGGAGTCCTGTTCAGATAATCAACAAAAGAGTATTCCCTTATATGTACCTTCCTCTAGAGGTCATCTGGACCGAGTGTGTTCGAAGCTTGCTTACTAGTTTCTTCTAAATGTTCATTTGTATGTACCTTCCTCCAGAGGTCACCTGGACCAGGGCATGTCCAGTAAGGCTTCTCATAAACAGCTTCATGTGAATCCTTTCGTCTTTTCCAACCCCCACGAGCTTTTCACAGTAAGTTGTCAAATGAACCTTCAGGTCCCCTGTTCCATCAAATATTTTGAACTTGGGAAGTTTGGTAACCCTCCAGCAGTTCCACATCCGGATGTATCCACAAATTCTCGTAAATTAGACCTTTCATCCCTTTGCCTCCTTCAACACCATGAACTCGGCTCGTTAGTGTCTTGAGCTCCTCAGCCATATTCTTGATAAGTAGGTCATTCTCGGCGGATTCTAGTGTATAGGAGGTTGGTTGAGTAGAGTGAGGTAAGGTTTCTACGTATATAGGGTTGTTCTGGTGAATTCCAGGAGTTAGAGTGTAGTGGTGATTATTGGTGGAGTTATGGGGTTCGGGGATAGGTTGTGGTGTGTTCTGAGGAGTGTGAAAGGTGGTTTGCGGTACACTTGGAGAAGGAGAAGGTAGAGGGCCTCTAGATTTGGTATCATAAGCTGATGATGCCAGTATGCGTGAACCAACCTTGTGGAATTAGAACAGTCAAAAAGGAAAGGAAAACAAAAGGTAACCAAGTTAGTAAGGTTTCCAAAAAGATTATTTGTAATATCTTAGCACATATTACGGGAATGTGAATTCACGTCCTAATTTGGAAGCCTCGTTGTGCCCGAGGTAGGCCTAGCAACGAGTTGATTTAGAGAACATCAGTGCATATAACTGCCTCATTTCATTAATGCAAAGTAGATGAATCGAAAATGGCACTTGGCCTTATCATATTTCAGAAAGCAGGTAAACCTAATCTACTTGGTCCTAGAAATACCTTCCCCTGGCTTGATCTTCTCGGCTCCATCGATCAGGTTCCCTAGGTCGTGCATGCTCAACAGCAGGTATACCCTTGCTAGAATTCCTCTTTCACTTCCCTCAGCATTCTGGAAGTCGACCACACTTTTCCTCGTCTTTTCCTCCAGCTCCATCAGACCCTGCTCCAGATGTTCTAGCCTTTCTTTAGACTTGATAGCAATTTCGCTCCATTCATTGATCAGTTCCGTATCAGTCTTGTATTGCTCCAGATGCTCGGCCTCGGACTCACAAACCTTTTTGCGTTGTTTATTATAGTTCACTTGGGCTTCAGCAACTTCGTCTACGACCCTGTTTCCCCGGCCAATTCCTGGCTCAACTATCCTTGCTATGTTGTCTTCCAACCATGATAGGTAAAAGCGTACATGCCCTGTGTGATACCTGTCTAGCTCGATGGTGTCTCTTTATACAATAATCTTTAGGTGCCACATATGCTGAGCTTCACATTTGTATGGGATGTCGTCATCCTGAAAATCTTCCCCGTAATGAATCATTTTAGAAACTCGCGGTATGACTTGCTTCTTTCCTACCTATATCATAACCCCAATGGGAACATAAAGGTATATTCCCCTTAACCCAATCAACACCAAGTACAGAGCGTCCCTAGATCCGAGGATGAACTCACTGGTAGGGAACTATTCAAACATCCATCTAACTCGGTCCTCACTGAAATTGTCGAAAAACTACACCAACTCTGTAGCATTCTCCAGTTGAGCAAACCTGTATAGGACGAAGGTCATTCTCATCCATTCCACGACCTACATGGAAACTCTTGGCGGTATCGACCTCTCTGGAGGTGTTCTAGCAACCAAACCTATAGCAGCAAATTACAACTATCAAAGTTTCTAAACACCTTCTGGCAACGATCCAAGGCCCGATATATGTCTTCTATAATCATAGGGACAATAGTATATGTTTGCCCCTCGATTCCTTCCATTAGAGGTTTAGTTACTATGTCCAGTCTGGTGTTAATCCTGTCTCCTTTGCTTGGAAACACTATCATACCCAGGAAGCATGCGACGAACACAAAAACCCTATGGTGAGTCCAACCCATGGAGGTGCTGGAAAATTCATCACGAAAGGTACGATAGGATTTTCTATAACCATATCGTTTATACAGGTAGCCAAAGGGTATGTAGGACTTCTTCAGACGCTCCAGATCGTAATTCATTTCAATCCCATATTTTAAGAAACCCCCTCGAGGTACGATTCTCTTGTATCAATAAACCAGGAATGTCCTAAGGTAATTCAGCGAATCCCCCTATCTCCTCCAAGAGAGGGGTCATTTATATGTTGCAAAAATGGAACACATACCATTCTCCGCCTCAGAACATAGTGGCCGCTTCTATCAACATAATGCTTAGTTGGATACCCAATAAAGATTGTAAAATTCCGAGGACCCTTTTCACATGGTCTTTGTCGCTTGGGAAAAGGTTCTCCCACTAATCCAGCAACAATGGTGGTATTCTTTGGACCATGCCGAACCTGGGGACTTCGTGCCTCATTTTCTGCAAAACAAATAAGGTTAGACCCTTTCCCCCACCAGATTTCACTACTTATAGATCAATGATTAGCATATTGGCACTTATTTCTCCAAATTAATTCACATATCGTGTTTGCGTCCATTGGGATTATGGAAACCGCAGTGAACTTTTGGACAAGGCTTTTTCTAAAGGGTTATTATGTGGACAACATATTAACCCTAGCTAGGTTTGACCATGATGCATGTACAATAAATCTACTAGTTTGTACAGAGATATAGACTGGTACCCTCAAGCGGACAACTTGAGGGGGAAAGTCATGGAAGAGTTGACAGCACCGCTGATCGACTAGTTTAACCGCAAATAAGCCTTTCCTAATTCAAAGGGATGATAAATAGGAAGAGCGCAAACACTCATCAATCGTTCTATGATATTGATTACGCACGAGTGGAATATGATGTTGAGCATGATTTATGCAACAGAAAATAGCACGTTGTCACGTATTTTTACATTAAAAAAAATATAAGAAAACAAAGAGACAAGTCAGTTCTCATAATAAAGAGTAATAAAACAAGAAGGGGAAATCATAATGTCTTAAAAAATATGCAAATAAATTCACATAAAGTGGGAAAGGGAAAGGGTGTGCAAATATTAACAGAATAAATAATGCAAAAAGACTAATTCAACAAAATCAAATTTGTTATGGTAAGAGCCTAGGTATGTCCCCTGCAGAGTCTCCATGCTGTCACGCCCCCTTTTTATCTCGCGAAATCGGGATTTTGACATTTCTGAGACAACTCCCTTCCTTTCATGATAGGATATGGGATTTGAATAGTCACCACCTAACAGATTAAGGTGTGTTAGGGCACCTAGAGTAATTAACTGGTGAAACTAGTTTGCATCACCAAATATCGGGTAAGGGATCGAAATTACCTTGAGGGGAAGGTTTTAGACACACCTCGAGGTCCACAACGGTGGATCCAGACTGAAGTTAATTATGCAAAATAGTCCTTAAAGGAAAATAAAGCAATTAAGACGACTATTAATTTAAAACAGGAATTAAGGGGCTCCTAAGGTTTTTAGCCTATAGGATCATTTCCATTCAATACATGGTAACTTTCCCCAAGTGGGGTGCTACACATAGTATTAGCCCACAAGTCATCATCTCCTTTAGTACCTAATTACAATCTTTCAGTTGTTACTTAAGGGTATTAGTAGTTTCTAACTCGTGTCTTATTCGTGCACTACTCGTCCCTTACCTATGGTCCTGGAGGTGTTTAGGACCTCTATTTAAGGTGGTTCTAGACTGACCTAGGTTGCTTAAAATGAGAAAAAGCTAGGCGACAAAAAAAATTTCAAATAGGACTGTCATAGAAAAGCAACCAAAGGCTCATGTTAACCTCTACAAATAGTCAACAATTGCACGCAGTTCAATCAGCAAATTTCATTAATTTAAGATCCTATAGGCAGGATATCTACATGAGCAGAAACAGAATGTAGAGAAGCAGTTTGTTTAAGGCGAGCATCGGGACCTATAGATTTGCCCACTGATTTTGATTAAGTTCTGATTCTGGGCAAATTTATTTCATGCAGCAAGAGATCACAGTTTTAGGCCAAGAATTCTTAATAAACATACATGTTTGCCTAAGTGATAACCAGAATATAGTCCTATAGGCATGCTATGTACAACTGTTAATTGTAGATCTATAACAACAAGTTACTGATTATAACATACATATTTTTATCTCTTTAGATCCTATAAGTATGCTTTCTACTTTTGCAGAATTAGTTAACTCCTATAGGTATGATTTCTAAGTTTTAAAACTTATTAATCACGCTGGGTAGAATTTTTAAAGCAAATTGCCAGGAAAGTTTATTACCTCAAACAAATAGAATGCTATATACATGACCACCAATGCACATGGAGATTGGAAATATTTGTTGATCCTATGATCATGGATTCTAATGCAGAGATATAAAGGACCCATAGGGAGTGTCTCTAATATGCCAAAAATATGAAAATTTAGAATCATAAGCAGTCGGAAGGAAATCCTACGGGCAGGATCTCTAAACAAATTGTAGCATGCACATAAGGAATCAACACAATGGGCATATAGGCAAGATTTCTACCCGAGCTTCAAAAAAGATATTCAGACCCCCCCTGCTTTTACTAATAACCCCTGATATGTTATTATAGAGATTATTTCATTATTTGTCACGCCCAAAAATCGAGGGACGAGACTGGCGCCTAACCGAGTGAACCAGGCCAAGCGAACCTGATTTGCCTTTCCTGTCCCACGCCTTACCCCGCGATTTCAATTTACATTATTCATGTGCAATAGCCATTATTACTTAAGCATAAAATTACGGCTTGAATTCATTTCTACTTTTTATCATTCCCAACATTGGATGCCAATTACATACGAAATACATACAACATTTCCCAACGTGGACCACGATTCTGAACCGTATGCTTACTATAGATACACATGTATACATTATCCACATTGTGTCTACGGAGCCTCAACGAATACAAAAGGGTTTATATACTACTTGCCGGTAACAAGGCCCCGTCTATACCTTACACTAGACCATAAACTCAAAATAAGGCGACATGAGCCACACGTGGCCCCGCTAGGAAGTGGGACTCACCAGAACAGTTGACGGGAAGGAGAGGAGACACTATTGACGGTGGGATGAATTACCTGCTATAGAACCACCTACATTCATATAAGAAAATGTAGCGCCCCCGGCAAAAGAGACGTTAGTACTGTGGAATAGTACTAGTATGTATGACCAAACTTATCCCAAGTACAATCAAACAGTACACAATCAAGATACAGTAATAGAACCAATTAATCAATGCACGTAGAAAGAAACAACTGAAATCTAACAAGTTTCACAATCTCTCTTTTTTCCCATTCAACATCATCATATTCAAGAGCTCATATATTTTCATTTCAGTATTGATAATGATCACATTCCTTCCTTATTACCTCGGCCACCCTTATCACCACAACCCACACCTTACTACTTTATGTTGCGGCGCCCAAACCGACCCCGCCTGACAATTCAATCCATACTTATCACGACAACCCACACCTTATTACTTCGTGTTGTGACACGCAACCCGACCCTGCCTGACAATTTACATTCACAACAACAATCACAAACAACTTACATCACAAGAATCATCATTTCATGGAGCACAAGTTCATATCAACAATTTATTTATTTGGGCTCAAGGAACTATAATTCTTACCATGTAGTGATTCACGTACACGGTGTTGCCATAGTTGTTCAATTCATTTACATAATTTCACGATACCCTTTTTTTCTCCATTTATTTCCATGCACGGCTTTTAGCCATTATATACTTTCCCACACTTGGGGCACATCAACAATCTTTCATTCATTACACATACTTTCATATCGATACCCTCTAGCATTTACGAGATTTGCACAAAATGAAATAGGCACGTCAAAACACTTTTCACAACCTCATATAGCACGGTAGCATGATAGTCAACTAGGAAAATCAAAGACTAGAATCTTACGTCTCAACACATTTGAAAAATCAATTCACATATTTCCAAACAAGGTGCACATGTCGTATACTCGGACCCAACAAGAGGATTCTAGGATGGTTAAACTTCGCCATACATACCTGGGGTCGAAACTCCTTTTTAACTTTTACTCACAAATCACATGACCGACTAGTATCGTCCATCAAGTTCACAATTAAACATATTCAACTCATAATTGGAAATCATGCATGCAATTTGAACTCTTTTAAGCATTTTATCGAATGTTATGTACCCCTTAGATTGCCAACCGTTTATTTGCGAATTTTACCCCAACCCACTTCCTCTTACTAGATTATGGACATTAACAATCATGCATGGAAGGTATCAACTTATATTTTCAAGAATAAATTCATGAGAACCCCCCTATTGTTTAAAACATGAAAACTAACGAAAAGGGTTGGAGATTCTTACCCGTTAGAATGAAGAAGAAGATGATTACTCGAAATTTCCAGGCCTGAGTGACTTTGAAAATCAAATTGATAGAGATGAAGCTTTCCTTCTCAAGAACCCTCTCTCTCCTCTCTCAAATTTTTTTCAGAAAATGGCTAAAAATGAAGGGGAGGGATGTTTTAATGAACTGTGGTTGCGTTTTAAAAATTTGTAAAATAGGGGCCGACCCAAGAATGCGGTGAGGAATGCGATCGCATTCCTGACATGCGGTCCGCAGAATCGACCACAGAATGGCCCTGAAGATGGGCCGAAATTCAAAACACATTGCCCAGGTATGCGACCATTGTGCGGTCCGCATACACGTTATGCGATCGGATAATGCGTCGCATAACTTCCCTCCCAAAATCAAAGGCAACAATGCGACAACTATGCGGTCTGCAGAACTGAAATGCGATCGCATATTGGACCGCATAGTTGACCTCAAACAGGGCAGTGATCTGCCCTTGTATGCGACCATTATGCGGTCTGCATACACGATATGCGATCGCATAGTGCGTCGCATAATGCCCACTTTCTGGGAAATTTTTATTCTTTAAGTCTCGGGGTACCTTTTACACAATTTAGGTCCGTTTTAAAAATTTCCACAACAAAAAAAAAAATTCGGGGACTCATTTGGGCATTATATTTAAACAGGAANTATGCAACTTCCAGATTTTCACTAACTCCAATATTTCAGAAAAATTTCGCCAGAGTTCCCTTTGTAATTAGAACTATCTCCCTGTCAGAGAGCTCCAAAAACACATTTTCAAGCACCATTACACAATTTTAATCACCCAATAACTTACACACAACGTTTTTGCCTAAAAAAATTGTAAATATTCAATCATTTTTGTCAACTACACATAGTACTTTCTTCTTATACGACAAATTTGCACATGATTCACATTTTAGCACATAATTTGGTCGTTTTAATGAATCCCATACAACCCAGTCACCTCAATATACTATATTCATTTTAATTAATCATTACCAACCTACACTACTATTAATCACCTGCCTGACACCTACGTTCCATAAAACATTAATTTACCTCAAGGGTTGCACACTACCCAAATAGTACAACGGGTTCTATTTTTGCACATATTGGGAAATTACAACAATAAGGCAATTTAGGGGAAGATGGGGTGCTTTTTCACAAAACTGAACATAAAATATAATTTTCTTCGGGATGACAGTTCTGACGAACACTACTGGACTTATTCAAAAAAATGGGGATATTTTTATTTCATCTCATTTTCCGCTTCCCACGTGGATTCCTCAATGTGCTGACTTAGCCACAATACTTTAACTGAAGCAATTTCCTTGTTAATCAATCTACGGACTTGTCTATCAAGAATGGCAACCGGAACCTCTTCATATGATAATTCCTCATTAACCTCAATAGTCTCAACTGACACGATGGCTGATGGATCTCCAACCATTTTCTTCAACATGGACACGTGGAACACCGGGTGCACTAATGACAATTCAGGGGGTAATTCCAACCTATAAGCCACTTGTCCTGTCCTTTGAGCAATCTAATATGGCGACATACCTTGGGCTTGATTTCCCTTTCTTCCCAAACTGCATCCCTTAATGGGAGATAACTTCAAGAATACCCAATCATCTACTTGGAATTCCAATTCTCTTCGACGAACGTCCGCATAGGTTTTTTGACGGCTCTGAGCGGTTTTCATCCTCTCCAAAATGACTCTGACTTTTTCAATGCCTGGTGCACAAGATCTAGCCCTAAAAATTCTGCTTCACTAACCTCGAACCACCCAATCAGAGATCTACACCTCCTTCCGTACAATGCCTCAAATAGGCCATATGAATACTAGTAAGAAAGTTGTTATTGTAAGCAAATTCGATAAGCGGTAAATGGTCATCACAACTACCCTTGAAGTCCAACACACAAGCCCATAACATATCTTCAAGCGTCTGAATAATCCGCTCTGCTTGACCATCAGTCCGCGGATGGAAAGTTATGCTGAGATTTACCTTAGTACCCAAACCTTACTTAAATTTCCTCCAAAAATTATCCGTGAACTGGGCTCCTCGGTCTGAGATAATAGAAACTGGAGTACCATGAAGCCTGACTATTTCCTTGATATACAACTGAGAGTACTGTTCTCCATTATCACTGACCTGACCGGCAAGAAGTGAGCTGATTTCGTGAGTCGATCCACTATCACCCAAATCGAGTCGAACTTGCGCTGAGTGCGAGGTAACCATACCACTAAATCTATGTTGATAATTTCCCATTTCCACATTGGAATTTCCATAAGATGAGTTATCCCACCGGGCCTCTGATGCTCGGCCTTCACCTGCTGACAATTCGGACATTTAGATACAATGTCTGCCACACCTCTTTTATACCGCTCCACCAATAACCTTCCCGGAGATCTCGATACATTTTCGTAGAACCTGGGTGCACGGAATACATGGAACTGCGAGCTTCCGCCATCACCCTCTCTCGAAGATTATCCACATCAGGAAAACATAGCCTTCCCTGGAACAACAAAACACTATCACCGCTTTTGACTGAAAATGCCAAAATCTTGCTATTCAAAACTGCCTCCTTCAACTACGCCAATGCTGGATCAATAAACTGCTTCTCCTTCACTTCCGCTACAAGTGATGATTCTGCCCACTATGCACCATGACTTTCCCCTCATCCGAGGTCGAGAGACAGACCCTCAAACTAGCAAATTGAAAAACCTCCCGAGCCAACGGCCTCTAACCTTCCTCCAAATGAGCCAGACTACCCATATACTTCCGACTGAGAGCGTCGGCCACTACATTTGCTTTTCCCGGATGGTACAAAATGTTCATATCATAATCCTTAAGAAATTCTAACCATCACCGCTGCCTTAAATTCAACTCCTTCTACTTGAACAAATATTGGAGACTCTTGTGGTCTAAGAACATGTCCACATGGACCCTATACAAATAGTGTCGCCATATTTTTAATGCAAACATAACTGCAGCGAGTTCTAAATCAGGCGTCGGATAATTCTTCTCATGATTCTTGAGTTGCCTGGAAGCATAGGCTATAACCTTCCCGTGTTGCATCAACACACATCCCAAACCAACCCTTGAAGCATTGCAATAATCCACAAATCCCTCCATGCCTTCTGGCAAGGTTAGCACTAGTGCTGAAGTCAATCTTGATTTCAATTCTTGTAAGCTCTTCTCACAAGCGTCGGACCATTGGAACTTAGTTGACTTCTTCGTCAATTTAGTCAATGGGGAGGCGAGGGTAGAGAACCCCTTCACAAACCTCCGATAATACCCGGCTAGACCCAAGAAACTGCGAATCTCTGCCTGGGTCGTTGGTCTAGGCTAATCCTTCACCGCTGTGATCATCCGGGGATCAACCTTAATCCCTTCTCTGGAAACAACATGACCCAAAAATGTGACTCACTGCAGCCAAAATTCATATTGATGAAGAGTTTGTAGAAATGCCCTGAGGTGATTGGCATGATCCTCCCGACTCCGCGAGTAGACAAGGATGTCATCAATAAAAACAATCACGAAGTAGTGAAGAAAAAGTTTGAAAACCCAATTCATAAGATCCATGAAAGTCGTTGGAGCATTGGTTAGTCCAAAGGACATTACCAAGAAATCAAAATGGCCATAATGATTTCTGAAGCCGGTCTTAGGAACATCCTGCTCTCTGATCTTCACCTGGTGATACCCCGATCGTAAATCAATTTTGGAGAAGAACCTCGCACCCTGAAATTGGTTGAACAAATCATCTATCCGAGGCAAGGGATACTTTTTTTTATGGTGACTTTCTTGAGCTGCCGATAATAAATACACATCCGAAGCGACCCATCCTTCGTCCTGACGAAAAGAACCGAAGCAACACACGGCGACACACTCGGCTGAATGAACCCCTTCTCTAATAAATCTTTCAACTTCTCATTTTACTCCATGAACTCTTCTGGCGTCGTTCTGTATGGTGGAATAGATATTGGCTGCGTATCTGGAAATACATCAATCCTGAAATCGATCTTTCTATCTGGCGGAATCCCTGGAAGCTCGTCCAGAAATACATCAAGAAACTCATTCACGAATGGGACGGACTCAGGGGCAGACACTTCTGAAGTGTTGTCCGCCACCCGGACCAAATGATAAACACACCCCTTTCTAATCATAATTGAGGCCTTAAGGTAGGAAATAAACCTACTCTTTGGCACCACACCATTCCCTTTCCACTCAGTAACTGACTCATTAGGAAACTCTAGTCTCATAATTCTTGTTCGAAAGTCGAGTTTAGCAAAGCACGAGTAAAGCCAATTAATCCCCATGATAACATCAAAATATACCATCCCAAGTTCGATAAGATCGGCCGTGGTATCTCGACCACACATGGTGACAACACAATTCCTGTAGACTCGTGCGGATGTGATGGAATCACCAACAGTAGTCGACATAGAGAACGACTCATGATGTTGTTCGGGTTCTATCCCAAAAATTTAAGCAATAAATAGGGTAACATATGACAAAGAGGACCCCGGATCAATAAGAGCATAAGCACCAAGTGCTTGAACAATCAGAATACTTGTAATAACATCTGGAGAAGCCTCTGCACTCTGGTGACCACTCAAAGCATAGAAGCGACTGGGTCCACCTCTACCTCATACTCCACCCCTAACTGCACCATGCCCTACTGGAGTTGGAGGACGCCCTGAAGATGCGACGACTGAAGAACCGGACGGCTGAGCAAAACCACAACCCATGCCCTGCCTGGGCGCACGTCAATTCTGCTGAATATGACCTCTCACCCCACACCCGAAGTATATGGGGATATCCAGGTAACAAGGCTTTGTATGGAACCTCCTACACATAGGGCACAGAGCCCTCCACTACTGCTGAAACCTCCCTCTTGGACGACCGGACGGATGGGGTCTTCTGCTACCTGATCTTGGCCCCCACCGATTGTTCTGCTGATAACGGGGCACTGATGGCGGTGCACTTTATGAGGACTGAGCATAAGATTGGGATGGACCTGATGGTCCTCTCCCCTGAACTGGTCTCCCTCCTCAAACTGAACTCCCCGAGTGGCCCGCTAACCGGCCCTGATAATACTCTCCCTCTCCGACCTTATCTTCAATTTTCTAACCTCTGTGGCATGGGTGAATCCCACTATCTTACCATAATTCATGTATGAGTGCAAGGCAGCTGTAGCAGCTTCATTCACTACCAAGGGACTGAGGCCCTGAACAAACTGTCGAACTATGGCATCCATAGTCGATACCAACTGAGGAGCGTACTTCCACAACTTCACGAACTCCATGTGGTACTCCCACACTCATATTACCCTACTTGAAAACCTCAAACTCCGTTGCACGGGCTGCCATAGTCTCGGCAGGCAAGAAGTGATCCATGAAAGCATCAACAAACTCATCCCATCTCACCGGAGGACTTCCCTCCACACGGGAATCCTCCCACATCTCGAACCAGGAATACACTTCTCCTCTCAGCCTGTAAGATGCTAACTCAACCCCCTCTTTCTCTGTAGCCTTCATAACCCGAATCGTCTTGTACATTTAATCTAGAAAGTCATGCGGATTGTCTTCTGGGTCAATACCTGAGAACTCTGGAGGGGCCAACCGCAGAAACTGGTTGACTATGGAACATGCGGAATCTCCCTATCCGCTAGAGGACGTAGGGGTAGCATGAGATCTTTGGGCCTGAGCGGCCACTAACTTGGTCAACATATGAATGGCTCCCTTGAGGTCCCCATCGGAAGTACCCGGACCTGAAGCTGGAACCGAAGAAGGATCAAGAGTATCAGAGGGAGAGATTGTAGCAACCTCCGCCACAGTAGGAATAGGAACACTCTGATCTAGAACAGAAAGGCCAGATTGATTCAAGATAGGGGATTCACTCTCAACAGCACCATCGGGTACAGAATTCACAGCCACACTTAGGGCAGCATTGGCCTCTAGGCCGAGTCGAGCTCTCTTCTTTGGTGCCATCACTGAAAATTTTGGAATAGAGTACGAGTTAGACAAGAATATTTTTTCTTTCCACTTCACCGCACGATAAAAAATAACAATGAAAATGGTGTCTCCTAATTGTCCATGTAGCCCCCTAATTATGGATGTGGTCCACAACAAAGCGATAAGAAGGGCTCTACTAGACACGACTCGGAGACATCCTATGAAACTTTTAAAACCTTATACTCTGATACCAAGTTTGTCACGCCCCAAAGTCCATGGACGAGACCGGCGCCTAACCGATTGAAACAGGCCAAGCGAACCTGATTTGCCTTTCCTATCCCACGCGTTACCCCGCGATTTCAATTTACATTATTCATGTGAAATAGCCATTCATAACTTAAGCATAAACTTACGGCTTGAATTCATTTCTACTTTTTCTCATTCCCAACATAGGATGCCAATTACTTACAAAATATATACAACATTTAGCAACGTGGACCACGATTCCGAACCATACGCTTACTACCCAAAATACATGTATACATTACCAACATTGTGTCTACGGGGCCTCTACAAATACAAAAGGGTTTATATACTACTTGCCAATAACAAGGTCCCGGCTATACCTTACACTACACCATAAACTCAAAATAAGGCGATACGAGCCACACGTGGCCCCGGTAGAAAGTGGGGCTCACCAGAACAACTAACGCGAAGAAGAGGAGGAACAACTGACAGTGGGCTAAATTACCTGCTGTAGAACTACCTACATTCATATAAGAAAATGTAGCGCCCCCGGCAAAAGGGACGTTAGTACTAGTATGTATGAACAAACTTTATCCCAAGTACAATCAAACAATACACAATTAAGAGACAGTAATAGAACCAATAAATCAATGCACGTGGAAAGAAACAACCGAATTCAAACAAGTTTCCCAATCTCTCCTTTTCCCCTTTCAACATCATCATATTCAAGAGCTCATAGATTTTCATTTCAGTAGTGATAATGATCACATTCCATCCTTATTACCTCGGCCACCCTTTTCACCACAACCCACACCTTATTACTTAGTGTTGCGGAGTGCAACCCGACCCCGCCTGACAATTCAATCCATCCTTATCACCAAAACCCACACCTTATTACTTCATGTTGCGGCGTGCAATCCGACCCCGCCTGACAATTTACATTCACAACAACAATCACAAAAAACTTACATCACAAGAATCATCATTTCAGGGAACAAAAGTTCATATCAACAATTTATTTATTTGGGCCCAAGGCACTATAATTCTTACCAATAAGTGATTCATGTACACGGTGTTGCCATAATTGTTCAAATCAATTACATCATTTCACGATACCCCTTTTTTCCATTTCTTTTCACGCACGTTTTTAGCCATTATATACTTTCTCACACTTGGGGCACATCAACAATCTTTCATTCATTACACATACTTTCATATCGATACCATCTAGCATTTACGAGCTTTGCACAAAATAAAATAGGCACGTCAAAACACTCTTCACAACCTCATATAGCACGGTAGCATGACAGTCAACTAGGACAATGAGAGAATAGAATCTTACGTCTCAACACATTTGAACAATCGATTCACATATTTTCAAACAAGGTGCATATGACGCATACTCAGATCCAACAAGAGGATTCTACAAAGGTTAAAGTTAGCCATACATATCTAGGGTCGAAATTCCTTTTTAAATTTTACTCACAAGTCATCGAATGCTATGTGACCCCTTAGATTGCCAACACCTTATTTGCGAATTTTACCCCAACCCACTTCTTCTTACTAGATTATGACATTAATGATCATGCATGCAAGGTATCAACCTTTATTTTCAAGAATCAATTAATGAGAACCCCCATTTTATTTAAAAACATGAAAACTAACGAAAAGGATTGGGGATTCTTACATGTTAGAATGAAGAAGAGGATGATTACTCGAAATTCCCAGGCCTGGATGACTTTGAAAATCAAATTGATAGAGATGAAGTTTTCTCTCTCAAGAACCCTCTCTCCCCTCTCTCTAATTTTGTTCAAAAAATGGCTAATAATGCAGGGGAGGGTTGTTTTAATGAACTGGGTCGGGTTTTAAAGATTAGAAAAATAGGGCCCAATACAATAATGGGGTCAGAAATGCAATCGCATTCCTGACATTCGGTCCGCAGAATCGACTGCAGAATGGCCATTAAGATGGGCAAAAATTTAAAACACACTGCCCAGGTATGCGACCATTGTGCGGTCCCCATACACATTATGAGATCGTATAATGTGTCGCATAACTTCCCTCCCAAAATCAAAGGCAACAATGCGACAACTATGCGTCCGTAGAATTGAAGTGCGATCGCATATTGGACCGCATAGTTGGCCTCAAATGGCGCAGTGATCTGCCCGTGTATGCGACCAATATGCGGTCTGCATGCACGTTATGCGATCGCATAGTGCGTCGCATAACACCCACTTTCTGGGAAATTTTTATTCTTTAAGTCTCGGGATACCTTTTACTCAATTTAGGTCCATTTTAAAAATTTCCGCAATAAAAACAAATCGGGGACTCATTCGGGCATGATATTTAAAGAAGAAAATTTTACGGGTCTTTACATTATTACAGCCCAATATGAATGAATTACATAATAAAAGTCATTACACTATAAGGTGTCTTAGCAGGCCCAATATTAAACAGGAAACCAGGCCTTGAAGCAAAGCAATCTATAGTATATATGTGGTCCATCCATGATATGAAAAATTAAGCTTCTGGTGTGTCAAAGTTCCCAAGGGCCTCAGGGACCCCGGGCAATGCTCACACCAGAACCTTACTCAGAACAACATTTTGTAAAAGATTGGATGACCAGCCCCATTGTGTCAGAGTTTGGAAGAGTCTCGAAGACCCTAGGCAGTGCTCATATTGGGGGTGGTATGAACCTAGATAACTAAGAGTAGAAGTTTGAAAATAGTATGTAAGGGGTAGGGGCAGTTTTACAAAACAATTTTTTTTCCAAGAGAAAACAGAAACAAAACTCCACCTAGACAAACAGAATCCAAAAATATTGGCACTGATTTGAACATAGCTACTATATCAGTAATTAAAGCAATCACAAAAAGATCAAGGACACTTGGGTTAAAAAAACTGACTATCCACACATGCTTCTAATATCTAAACATGTCCAGAGTAGTGAACATATAACTGAATCAAACAAAGTTTCATATTACTGAAGATTACTTAGTTCATTAATTACCACTAGGGAGGCCATATAGACATGTATTAAACAGAATCATGCTGAAGTTTGAAGTATATAAACAAAAAAACACATAGAACATGAACTAAAGCATACTAGTGTAGAAAGAGGTAAACAGAATCCATGGATCATACAAAAACACGATAAGGTAAGCACACAGAACATAGTAGGTTAACATGAATTAAGGCATGCTAGTTGAGAGAGAAATAAACATGAACTATATGGAAAACAGAAGCATATCGAGGTTCAAAATAAACTAATCATATAATTCTCATGGAACAGAACAAAATAGTAAGAACTAAGGCATAGTAGTTGAGAAAGAGATGGTCAGGAATCAGGTATCCAAACATAAGTATTTTGAGATGTATAATAAACTGACTACATGGCATATATAATAGAACAAAATACATGAATTAAGGAATAACAGTTAGGGAGAGAGTAAATAGGGAGGAGATGGCCATTTGAATCCAAGAGTCTAGCCTTGGTTTTCAGTCAGCTAGAAAATGCAGTAGATTAGAGAGATAGAAAGAACTCAAGTGTGTGTAAGTGTGTAAGTCTAGGATTCTAAGAGTAAGCTTGTGTCTCGGCATGTGTTTGAAAATCAAAACAATGAAAGGATTATATAGTATACAGTAGAGTAAACCAAATAAGGCAGAAAAATCAACAGCACACAAATAAGGTGTGCGAAAAACAACTAATCAATCAATACAAATCAATTAATAGAAAAGAATCATGGAAGTATCACTTAGATTAAGGAGAATCAATTAGCAACCAAGATTGAGGTTTAATAAGGCAAGCAATAAGTCCAAATAACACTTATAGGTCGGTCATAACAATCAAAGCCCAGAAATCAGGCCAGTAATATATTTAAGGAAAGTAGTACCAAATACGAATCACATATCAGGAAAGAATAGGTAAAAATCTTTCAGAGAGATATCAATTTTAAAAAGAAGTACACTTTCAAACCATAATTAAGCAAGTAAATCGGTTTAATTGACAGCCAAAGTAAACGGGCAAATATTATAGCAAACAATAGATTAATTAGAAACCTTAGGACATAAAGACATATGTCGCGCCCCCCTTTTTTCCTCGCCGAGTCTGGGTTTTGACATTTTGGGACAACTCCCTTCCTTTTGGGACGGGGTATGGGATTTTAAGAGTCTCCACCTAACAGATTAAGGTGCGTTAGGGAACCTAAAGCAAATAACTCATAAACCGGTTTTACATCTCCAGAGATTGGGTAAGGGCTCGAAATTACCTAGAGGGGAAGGTTTTAGGCACCATTCGGGGTCCACAACGATGGGTCCCGGCCAAACTCAATTTAAGAGAATTATTCTTTAAAGGAAAATAAAGCAGTTTAAAAACAAATAGAGATTACTTTAAAACGGAAATTAAAGGGGTCCTGGGTTTATTAGACTATATGATTACTTCTATTCAATACTAGGTAACATTCCTCAAATAGAGGTGTTACACGTAGCATTAGCGCACAGGTCATCATCTCCTTTAATACCCAGTTACCCTCCCCTTTTCAATTATTACATAAGCGTTGTAATAACATCCAGTACGTACCTTATACGTGCACTACCTGTCCCTTACCTATGGCCCTGGAGGTGTTTAGGACCTCTATTTAATGTGGTTCTAGACTCACCTATGTTTCTTAAAAGGTGAAAACCAAGAGACAAACAAAAATCAAGTAGGATAGTCACATAAGTAGCAATATAGGGGCTCATATTTACCTCCACAAATAGACAAACAGTTGCACGCTATTCAAGCATTGTTTTATGATTTTAGGATCCTATAGGCCAGATATCTAAATGGGCACAAAAAGAATATATAATAGTTTTATTAATGCGGGGTAGTGAGTACTATGAATTTGCCTACTAATTCTGTTACTTACACTGAATATGGGCACGTTTTCAAATAGCAAGGAATCACAATTATAAAACGGGATTTATATTATACTACATGCTTGCCTAAATGATAACCGGGCAGAATCCTATAGACATAGTATTCAAGTTGTAAACCAGTTACTGATTTTTTAATAGGCATATTTTATCTTTTAGCTCCTATAGGCATGCTTCCTAAGTGTTGGAACGGGTTATAAGGATTATTTCCTAAAGACATGATATCTAAACACATAACAGATTTTTACATTTATTTCCTATAGGCATGATGTCTAAGTGTTGAAACTATTTTTACACTTATTTCTTATAGGCATGATGTCTATGTGTCAAGACTAATTTTATATGTGTTCTACAAGGAAGATCCTAGGAACATGATTTCTAATGCACACCTGGAGATTTTGAAAACATGATATTGATGCATAATTGATAAACAACCTAGAAGTAGGATTTCTAGGATGCAGAGTGTGAGAATTCAGGATAATGAGATAAAATCTATAGGCATGGTTTCTAATGCACATAAGGGATCACCACAACAACATATAAGCATGATTTCTACCCGGACATGACAAAAGATATAGAAAAATACCTCCCCTGCTTCACTAATAACCCATATATCAGTTTTACAAAAGCTATTATTATAGACCAATACAAATTAATTACATATTGAAAGCCACGATAATATAGGGAGCCTTGGAAAGCCCAAAGTCAACCCGGAAGCCATGCCTTCAATTATATCTGGGGTACACCAGTAGTTCATAATACACCAAATGGTCTTCTGGCGTGTCAAAGTTCACAAGGGCCTCAGGGACCCCGGGCAATGCTCAAATCAGAACCTTTTCAAAGAAAGAATTTTGTGAACAAGTTTGGAAGGACCGCCCTAGTGTGTCAGAGTTCGGAGGAGTCTCACAGACTCCTAGTCAGTTCTCACACTAGGGGGAAGGACCTAGATATCTAAGATTAGGAGTGGAAAATAATATGTAAGAGTAGGAGATAGTTTTATAAAAAAGTTTGGTTTCTTTAGAAGTGAATAGAAATAGATTACAAGATTACAAACAGAGCAGAACTACATTTAGCAGATTGAGTTCATACACGTATTACAGTAGTTATACAATCACAACAAGTGCTACAGACAGGGTTAAACATGTTTTGCACAGAGCATACAACTAAATCAAAAAAAGTTTTACATTGTATAAGTTGGCTTAGTTTATTAAATATTACTAGGTGGGATCATATAGACATGTATTTAACAGAGAAAAACATGCTGAACTTAAGTGACTAGACAGACAGTCGTACAGAAAGTATAGCACAAATTTAAAGCACATTATCCTTGGAAGAAGTATACAGAAATCATGAATTAATCAGGAACAACCAAGTTAGGGGTTTAATAAGGTAAATAAATAAATCAGAGACCATTTAGAAGCTGGTTAAAATAATAAAATTCCATAAATTAGGCTAGTAACATAATTAAGGCAAATAGTACGAATTATGAGTCACGAATAAGGAAAATAAGTAATAATCACAGAGAAATACCAATCTTAACAGAAAAATATAATTTTGAACCCTAATTAGGCGAAATAAATTTGTTATCCTCTGTTAGTTGACAGGACGAAGAATAACGGGCAAATATCAGAACAAGTAGTGAAGTAATTGGAAACCTTAGGGATTAGAACATAGACATGAAAATGAGTCGACCAAGTAAGGAGAGCCAGAAATGTTTTTTAGATTTTTTGCAGAAACATAAAGATGAAACCCTATCTTTAGAGAAAACAAAAAATCGATTAATAATAAGAAAAAATACAACATCTTTGAAGAGAAATATCAGCTAAACTCAAAAACATCTCAGATCTATAGAGATCTGAACCGGCTCGAATAGTAAGAGACTGGGGTTTTAAAAATGACAGAGGTGAAAAAAACCCAGGTTTGGAACCATAGATTTAAGACATAAACATGAAGATAATAGCACTCACAAACACGGAGATGAACATAGGCAGGTTCATCAAGAATAATGAAAGGTTTCAGACAAAGTCTAGTTGAATCTCTTTGAGATTCCATCAAAGAACAACGAACTCGAACAACCAGTAAAGATAGGAGGCTAGCTGGGGCCTAAAATCAATGGGAAACCCCATGTATTGAAGGGTTTTCATTGACGGTGGACTACAGATAGGGAGAATTCGACAGAGAAGAGAGGAAGAGGGAAACATGGGCAGCGCAGTTGGGAAAATGACTAGGGTTAGGGGTCGTTTGTTGTAACTAGAAAATGAAAATGATCCTGGACAGTTGATCTTTTTAGATCAATGACCAGGATTACATCTGAGGGGTTGGGCTGCTTTAAAATTTTGGTCAGGGTATTGGGCTATGATTTTAATTGGTCTGGGGTTAATACTTTGTGCCAGGTCCGAAATTAAGCCAAATTAAAAGAGGTTGTTTGTTAAATACCCTATTAATTTGATACAATAATTTATAAAATAGCTAATAAATGATAAAAACTGCGATTGATGTATAAAAAAATGAGTTAAAATAATTACTTAATATTATAAAATACAAAAATGTCATTTCTTATAAAATAAGGTAATTGTGCAAGCGTGGGCTATTATTGCGAAGTTACTGCAATTATAACTCTAAAATAAGGATATGGCTATTCATGAAATATTTAAAGCATAGTGTAAATATAAATGATAAAATTAAGGAATAAAATTATCATAAAACAATTTGTGATGCAATTAGTAATTGTTTATATAATTATAATACTGGGGTAAATTAATAAAAAATCCTTAAAATGCAGTGATTATGGAAAAGTATTAATTGGATGCTCATGCATTATTTTGAAGATATGTATGCATTTTAAAAATAATATAGGGAGAAATTGGGTCTCAACAGCTGCCCGTCTTTACCCGGGAAGGATGAAAGAGTTATCAGGTTAAGATATGATGGCTAATTTTGACCGAGTAGGGTGATTTGAGAGACATAGGACACACTCTTGTTTTCGAGCTTCCTACATATCTCTGATTTTATAGGAATCAGGTTGTGTGTAGTTGTAGATTCACCGGAGAAATATACCGATGAAGTTATCACAAGAATGAACATAAGGTTTTAAATAGGTGAAATGATTACGGTAAGCAGTCAGGTTTGAAATAGTGTGAAGTAAATGTAGCGGGATTGCTCCCGTTGGGGTAATGGTTGCTCATCGGGTTACCTGCAAATAAAAGACTCACTACAACCATATATTTTTGCTAAATTTAAACGTGATGCAAATTCCCTTTAGACCATCAAGATTGTCTTTGGACAGTTGAGGATGACGTCTTTAGACGATGATGTCTCGATCCATGAATTGAGCGATAAGGTATTCGCATGACATGAAATGATGTTCTCGGGCCATGAAAATGGTGTTTCCAAACGATGATGCCTTTGAATAATGATATGCGAGTTCGAGAGATCCTCAGGCCATGGCATGGTGTCTTCCGGCTATGAGGATGGTGCCTTCAGACTATGACGCCTTCGGAAAAGCTGGAAATATTTTAGCCCATGAGGTGCAAGGACATTATGCTAGGAGCGACAAGACAAGGCTTAGTCTTGCATGAAGTTGAGGGCGGAGCTTAGCCCGAGGGAATAGAATAAATAATACAAGAGAGACAATGCTTAGTCTCGTGCGGGATTCGTGACAATGCTTAGTTCCATGCAAAGAGAAGGCAATGCTTAGCCTTATGCGAGATTCGAGACATGGCCTAGCCACACGCAAAGAGAAGGCAATGTTCAGCCTTATACAGATAGGGAGGCAGGTCTTAGCCTTATGAAAATAATGAGACAGAGCTTAGTCTCACGCAAATAGAAGGCAGAGCTTAGACTTATGCAAGGTTCGGGACAAGGCTTAGTCCCATGCAAGGAGAAGGTAGTTCTTAGCCTTATGCAAGTGAAGGCAATGTTCAGCCTTATACAAATAGGGAGGCATGTCTTAGCCTCATGTAAATATTGAGACAGAGCTTAGTCTCATGCAAATAGAAGGCATAGCTTACAATTATGCAAGGTGGAGGCAATGCTTAGCCTCATGCAAAGTTCGGGACAGGGCTTAGTCCCATGAAGGGAGAACGCAGTGCTTAGCCATATACAGGGTGGAGGCAGTGCTTAGCCTCATGCAGGATTTTGAACAATGCTTAGTCTCATGCAAAGTTTGGGACAAGTCTTAGTCCCATGCAGGGAGAAGGCAGTGCTTAGCCTTATGCAAGGTGGAGGCAATGCTTAGCCTCATGAAGGATTTGAGACAATGCTTAGTCTCATGCAAAGTTCGGGACAAGGCTTAGTACCATGTAGGGAGAAGGTAGTGCTTAGCCTTATGCAAGGTGGAGGCAATTCTTAGCCTCATGCAGGATTTGAGACAATGCTTAGTCTCATGCTAATAGAAGGCAGAGCTTAGCCTTATGCAAATACGGAGGAAATGCTTAGCCTCATGCATGATTGAAATAGAGCTTAGTCTCATGCAGGACTAGGACAGAGCTTAGTCTCATGCAATGAATAAATAATAGCTGATAGCAGAGTATTTCTTACCTGGGAATGAGTTCGGTATCTTTGTTTTTGTGAAGGTTGTGATTCCAAGGTGTGCATATTCATTGTCCTGCATTCCAAGAAAAATTGTGAGTTTTGCAGGGGGAAGGTTGGTTCGTGTCTTTGTCTGCTTTCTTGATTTGCTCTGCTCTGTCTGAAGATATTGTTCAAATTATTGGGGCAGCATTTTCTAAAGCAGGGTTTATTTTAAAAGCAGGCATGCATAGTTTTCAAAGACATAGTAAAATACAGTTTAGAAATTTGTTAGTAAAATACACGATCAGAGACATCGCGAATTCTTCTATCGTAGAATTTTTAGGGTCCTCCTCAATATATTGGCCCAGTTGACTAGACAACATTTTAGACTGCTCTATATGCTGCGATTGGCTTAACTTGCTTTAGAATTTTGAGGGTCCTCCTAAAAATTCAGCCCCAGTTTCTGAAGATGGGGAAAATATAAATTTTATTGAATTGTGACCGAACCCACAAATTTTCCTATGTATCGCCTCTTAAACGGGAATAAGGTCAAGCCTAGTTCAATTTACATCATATTAGGAGACATAAATAGTTTACACATAGTATCTTTTGACTGCATCTGAATTGATAGTCTTTGGCCAGATTTCTCCGTCCATTTTTTCGAGTATAAGGGCTCCTCCTGTCAGTACTTTGTGAACCTTTCCAGTTGGGAGAGAATTTCCCTTTGGCTTCATCTTGATGCATAATGATCTTCTTTAACACCAGTTGTCCTAGTGTGAACTATCTTGGTTTAACTCTTTTGTTGAAAGCTCTGGACATTCTGTTCTGATAAAGCTGGTCGTGGAACACTGCATTGATCCTCTTTCCGTCTATGAGGTCTAGCTACTCATAGCGACTCCTTATCCATTTTGCGTCGCTGAGCTCGGCAGGAATGACAGCCTCAGTACCATAAACTAGCAGATAGGGAGTTGCCCCGGTTGATGTGCGGACTGTGGTACGGTATCCAGTAAAGTGAATGGTAGCTTCTCGTGCCATTGTTTGTGATTTTCTACCATTTTCCTCAGTATCTTCTTGACGTTTTTATTGGTAGCTTCCACGGGTCCGTTCATTTGGGGTCAATATATTGTGGAATTCTTGTGCTTAATTTTGAAAGTCTCACGCATGGCTTTCATCAGATCACTGTTGAGATTGGCGACATTGTCAGTGATGATGGAATTTGGAACCCCGAACCGACAAACAATTCATTCGGGAACAAAATCTGCAACAACCTTCTTGGTTATAGCTTTGGAGGGTGCAACTTTAACACATTTAGTGAAGTAGTTGATAGTTACTAAAATCAACTGATGCCCGTTTGGTCGGTGGGCTCGATTGGACCAATCACATCCATTCCCGAAGCGGCAAAGGGTGAAGGTGAGCTTGTTGCATTAAACTCGTTCGGTGGCACTTTTATCATATTTGCATGTAGTTGACATTGGTAGCATTATTGAACATACCGGATGCAATCTATTTCCATGGTCATCCAAAATTAACATGCTCTGAGTGTATTTATGGTTAAGGCAAAGATGTTCATATGGGGACCGCAGGTCCCAACATGTATCTCTTTGAGCAACTTAGAAGCTTTCTTTGCATCGACATACCTTAGTAGTCCTAGATCAGGAGTCCTTCTATATAGGGTTCCTCCACTCTAGAAGAAATGATTGGACAACCTTCGGACCGTGCGTTTCTGAATATGGTTTGCATGCTCCGGATATTCTCCTTTTTCCAAATACTCCTTGATATCATGGAACCAAGGCTTATCATTTGTCTGCTCTTCGACGTGAGCAAAATATGCCGGCTGATTATGTATAGTTACTGGGATAGGATCAATTAAGTTCTTGTCTCGGTGTTGTATCATCAATGAAAAAGTTTCCAATGCATTGGCAAACTCATTCTGAATTCTTGGAACATGCCGAAACTCTATCTTTGTGAACCTCTTCTTCATTTCTTGAACATGATGCATATATGGCAGTATCATGGAATTATTGGTAGCCCACTCTCTTTGTACTTGGTGCACAAGTAGACTTAAATCACCGATTACTAGCAGTTCCCGAATGTTCATAACAACAACCATGTTGAGCCCTAATATGCAAGCTTCATATTCCGCCATGTTGTTTGTGCAGGGGAATATGAGTTTCGCAGATACCAGATAATGTTGACAAGTTTCTGATACCAAGACGGCTCCAATGCCGACTCTATTGAAGTTCGCAACTCCCTCAAAGAACATTCTCTAACTGTCGTAGGCTTCAACAATTTCTTCTCCTAGAAATGATACCTCTTCATCGGGAAAATACATCTTCAAGGGCTCATGTACTCATCCCACAGGGTTTTTAGCGAGGTGGTCTTCCAGTGACTGTCCCTTGAATGCTTTATGAGTTACATAGACAATGTCGAATTCACTCAACAGGATTTTCCATTTAGCCATCTTGCCTGTGGGCATGGGCTTTTGGAAGATGTATTTCAAAGGATCCATCCTTGATATGAGATATGTTGTATAGGTACAAAAGTAATTCCTCAGCTTCTTAGCTATGCAGGTCAAGGCACAACAGGTACGTTCCAACAGGGAGTACCGTGCTTCATAAGGTGTAAACTTTTTTCTCAGGTAGTAGATGGCCTGTTCTTTTCTCCCTATCTCGTCGTGCTTCCCTAGAACGCAGTCGAAAGCTCCATCTAGCACTACAAGGTAGAGTAGCAGTGTTCTACCTAGCTCTGGCGGGACTAAATCTGGTGGTGTTGATAAGTACTCCTTGATTTTGTCAAAAGACTTTTGACAATCCTCGGTCCAACTACTTGAAGCATCCTTCTTAAACATCTTGATAATTGGCTCACATATTACTGTGGACTGTGTTATGAAAAGGCTGATGTAATTAAAACATCCTAGGAAACTCATCACATCTTTGTTGCTCTTTGGCGGTGGTAACTCTTGGATGGGTTTGACCTTTGAGTGATCCAATTCTATTCCTCGACGGATGACGATGAATCCCAATAGATTTCAGGTGGGAACCCTAAATGGACACTTTGCGGGGTTAAGCTTTAGGTTGTACTTTCGCATTCTGTCGAAGAATTTCCTCCAGTCTGCTATGTGATATGTGGCCTTCTTGGATTTAATGATGACATCATCCACGTATACCTCGATTTCTTTGTGTATCATGTCATGAAAAATAGTAGTCATGGCCCTCAGGTTGGTGGCCCAGCATTCTTTAGTGGCATCATCTGTAAAAGTACACACCCCACGGTATAATGAAAGTCGTTCCTTCACCATCCTCCTCCTCCATCCAGATTTGATGGTAACCGGCAAAGTAATCCACAAAATACTGGACTTCATGGTTGGCACAATTGTCAATCAAGATGTGTATATTTGGAAGTGGGAAATCATCCTTTGGGCTGGCTCTATTGAGATCCTGATAATCGACACAAACTGTAACTTTCACATCCTTCTTCGGAACTAGCACAATATTAGCTAGCCAAGTTGGATATTTAACCACCCTGAGGACCTTGGCTTTGATCTGCTTAGTAACCTCCTCTTTGACTTTCAGGATCATACCAGGCTTGAATTTCATGTGTTTCGGCTTTATGTGCGGACACATTGGATTTGTGGGAAACTTATGGGCCACAATGGACGTCCTTAATCCGGCCATATCATCGTAAGACCACGCAAAGATGTCATCATTATCTTTCAATAACTGAGTGTACTCTTCTTTCAATGACGGTGATAAGTGGATGCTTATGCGGGTCTCCTTAACTGTTTTAGAGTTTCCCAAATTAACTGTCTCAGTTTCGTCCAAGTTGGACTTAGGTTTGTTCTCAAAATCCTCTACTTTCTGACGATATCTTCGGGTATTGCGTCCTATTATCCGGAATCACTATCCTTTTGTTGTGCTATTTCATTACATGTCAAAGTTGTCGGTTCATCGAGATAGGAAATAATAATGTTGTATGGATAAAAAATATGAGAGAAAAATGGTAATAGTAATCATCAATTCATTGAAAGCGTTAAAAAAAGTGATTTTCAATAATTTAAATAACGTTTTGGAACATTGGAAATATAATTTAAAACAAAATGCAAAAAGGAAAATCATTTTTCTAGAAAAGCAAAATTTAAACAATATTGTTCGGCCTTGCTACCTCGGGACTTTTCGGGCCCTCAATGGTCTGACATTCCAGTTCTTGAGCAATGCTCCTCTCGCCACATATTTGATAGTAGGGCCTTCCTCCTCCTCCTCCTCGACAATTACACAATATCCCATGTCATCATCTTCCAGGAACAAATTCCTTAATGATGCCAACACTTCTTCTTCCCTTGATCCCCATATAATATCGGCCTGATGGAAGGTCTGACTCAGGTGTGGCACAAGCTTCTCAAGTGGATAGTATGGACCACGCCATGGTGGTGACCAATCATTGTATTCCTACCAGGTATACTGATATCCCAACCCGAATGTGGTACCATGACGCTTTGGCTGTATGGGGTTGGAGATGCCCTGAATATTTTTACCAAGTCCCTTGCCGGGCTCATATCCTCTCCATGCTAGTATACTTTCTATGTTGCTACTCCATCATTTATCTTTATCGATTGCATTAACCCGTTCAATACGATGGTAGGTTTTTCCACCTAACCTTATTCTGTTTTCAATCACCGGGATAGTTTGACTAGTGTAAATGGGATTGTTCCCATCTCCAAGGATAATCACTTCTTTTTGGTTCCACTCGAACTTCACATTCTGATGCAAAGTTGATGCTATGGCCCTAATGTCATGTATCCATGGTCGTTCCAACAATAGATTGTAAGAGGCGGATATGTCCAGTACATGAAACTCAAAATCTAACCATGTACGACCCGCATGCATGCAGAGATTACTTTCCCTAATGGTAGCTCTCTGAGACCCGTCGAATGCTTTTACATTCATAGTTCCCTCTCACATATCATATTGGCTTTTGCCAAAAGTGTAATGATCCGGTCGGTCGTTTTGAGAGTAATAGCCCCGTTTCCCCCATTTTTGCTTCATTATATGTAGTTCAGCTTCATTACGTTGTGTTAGAGTGGTTGGCTCGGGTTCGGAGCAACTTTTTGAGAGAAATGAGACACTTAGTCTCTTAACTTGGTTCAATAGTGGAAAAGTCAATCGGAAGTCGACTTATTGGTAAAGGACCTCGGAATGTAGATTTTATGGTTCAGATAGCCTCGGATGTGGTTTTGATTTGTGGTGTAGAATTAGGCTTCAATTGGCGAAACTTAGTTTTTGGCGATTCACGATCGGCAGTGCAAAATAGGCTATCAGGCTCGAAATGGAATTCCAGAAGTTGGACTAGGTTCGTAATACCAGTTTGGATATGTGTGCAAATTTTCAGGTGAATGAGATTTATTTTGGATAGTTTCAGCATCCTTGGTGAAATTTAGAAGTTTCAAAGTAATAGGCTTGAATTTGATGTGATTTTGGTGTTTTTGCGTTGTTTTTGGTGTTTCGAAGGCTCAACTAAGTTTCAATAAGGTTATGGGACTTGTTGGTATTTTTGGTTGGGGCCCCGAGGTGCTCGGGATTGATTATGGTTAACAGGGGTTTCGGCTAGTAAATTTGCAGCAAAGCTGCTGCTGGTGCCACATTACTGGTGTGGCCGCACCTGGGGATGGGGAGCCACAAGTGCGATGGTCGTAGGTGCAAGGACCATGCGCAGGTGCAGAGTTTGACAGCTTGTGAAGGGGTCGCAGGTGCAGATATGTGACCGCACCTACGGAAGCGTAGGTGCGAAGAGGTAGTCGTAGGTGCGGAAATGAAGACTTATGTCAATTGCACAAACGCACACCTGGGACCGTAGGTGCGGGTCCGCATGTGTGCATAAGTCGCCGTAGGTGCGAGACCACTGGCCAGAAGAGTATAAATTCATGCCTACACTAAATTTTGGTATTTTTCTTCATTTTTCATGCGTATTGAGCCATTTTGAGAGCTATTTGGAGAGGGATTCCGAGGGTCTTCGGTGTAGGTAAGTTTCTCGGAGTATTAACTCGATTCTATGTTATTATGGGATGGATTAGGCTTGAAAGTAGTTGGATTTAAACCCAAATTTGGGGAATTTAGGGCATGAGAAAATTAGGACCTTAATTGAGTAATTGAATGGGCTATTGTGGTCCGATTTTGATGCGTTTTATATGTGTAGACTCGAGAAAGGATAAGGATTCTTGTGACGCGATTTTTATCGAATTCCATGACGTGGGCCCAAGGCTTGGGTTTTTCCAATTTCGGAAATTGTGCCTAAGATTGATAGCTTTCGATTGGGTTTTGTTCCTTTAGCGTATATTGATGATGTTAATCTGGTTTCTATTAGATTCAAAGTAATCGGGAGCCGATTCGAGGGGCAAGAGCATAACGAATTAGTATTTTTTCCCGGGCTGAGGTAAATAATGACTATAAATCTTGCCCTGGGGGTATGACACCCCGGACTTTGTATTTCTCAATAATTTTAGAGTGGCGCACACTCCTGATGACGAGTGTGTGGCGTGCACTGATTTTTGGATTTGGACTTGGTCCTTTTCGCGGCAACTATTGAGTTGTGTATGTTACTCTAAATCATATGTTAAATTGTGTTCTAAAAACTATTGCTATATTTGGGTTGTAAGCCATGTTTGGGGCCTCATGCCAACTTGTTTAGGCCCCTTGGGGGCTTGTTACTGCTATTTCCTCACTGTGTTGATTTATGATTTACACTAAGTCATATTATGCTTAACATCTTTCGAAACTCAGCCTTTTTTACACAATTTGGGTTATAAAATGATGTTTTGGGTCGTGTACCCCATTTTACTGATAGCCCGAGGGGCTTTTGAGAGTTGCTGATTGAGTGAGGTTGAGGGCCTGATTGTGAGGATATGATATTCCACGAGGTGGCTTGATATTAGTTCTTGGGTTGAATGAGCCCCTTCCGAAGTCTGTACACACCCCTCAGTGAGCGCAGGTACCTGCTGAGTCCGAGTGCTGAGTGCCGAGTGCTGCGTGACGAGTGATTGTGAGGAATGAGTGATACTGAGGTTGCCCGAGGGGCTGATACTGAGTGATTGTAAGGTATGCCGAGTGATGTTCTTCCCGCGGGCGATTTATGATTCATGTTTTGGCCCGAAGGGCTATTTATGACTTATTTCATTTTACATTAAACTCTTCGGGTATTTTTATTTCTGAAATTGTTGGAAAACATATTTTTCAAAGGATTTTACTGAAATTAGCTTTTAAAGCATGTTGATTTCATATATATATACACTGTTGGAAAGAAAGGTTGTGCTTATTGTGAACTGATGATTTGATCTTATGTGTTTCTTACTACTTAGACTTGATTTATTTTCATTACTACTGAGTTGGAGTACTCACATTACTCCCTGCACCCCTGTGTGCAGATACATGTGCTGGTACCAAGCGTTCGTCATCCCTTTCCGTGTGGAGCCAGAGTTGGGACATAGAGGTAGTTGTTCGGCATCCGCAGAATATCTGTTTCCCTCTCTTATTTGTACTTAGTTCTTCGTTCTGAGATTTTGTATTATGAAAGTAGAATTTTAGTATTATCCTTGGATGCTTATGACATGTTGGCTCCGGATCTTGGAAAGGGTTTTAGACTGTTTAGCTGTTTGTTTTGCTTAACAGATTCACTAATTTATATATGTTTCTAAAATGTTGGTTTGCCTAGTTCCATGATAGGCGCCATCACGACCGGGTTAGGATTTTGCGGTCGTGAAAAAGTTTATATCAGAGCCTAGGTTATATAGGACTAAACGGTCATGAGCAGGTTTAGTAGAGTCTTGCGGATGGGTATGGAGACGTACGAACTTATCTTCGACAGGCTGTAAAACCTTAGGATAATCTCACATTCTTGAATTCTTGTCGTGCGAATCCATTTTATTCAGCCAATAGCGTAACTCTCGAATTACTTCCGTGTATTCAAACGCGTCGAGAACCCTATGTATCAGCTGTGCATCAATGACTTGTGACTTCCATGGATGACATGTAATTTTGGTATGTTGGTAATGGGCTAGTCTTGTGGACTTGAGGCCGAATTTATTTTGTCGCTTGAGTGCTAAGATTTTGATTGCGTGAGCCATTCCATTTGGGACTTATACGTCCATCGGTATCCATATTAACGGGACTTTGTGATTGGATGTCTATGTGGCGAGTATGATTTGAGGTTGAGATGTATTCATATTGTTTGATTGTGATAAAAAAGGGTGGGTCGGATATGTAGCAAGAACTATTGAGTGTTCGGCTTATGTTTGGAGTTGGCACATAGCCTCGAGTCGTGAGTGTATGGGAAGACCTCTTATGTTGTTCAATTGTGGAGTGAAATAGATCTTTCGGTTGTGTTATGAGTTCTTGGTGATGTCTTTTGGCCTGATCATTGTCCAAGTAGCGTTCATGTATTTCATTAACGATGTATTCCGGCCGTATTAGCACTCCTTTGTTATTGTATTCATTGATGGCACCCTGGCTTATACGGAGCCAGGGGTAGCATACTCAGTATTTGAGGATGGCATTATAAGGATTCAGGGAGGAGAAGCTCTATGCAAAGTTCTTTAAGTGTGAATTTTTGGGCTCAGTTCAGTAGCTTTCTTGGGACACGTGGTATCCAGTGAGGGTATCCATGTGGTCAAACGACTGTGAGTAGAGTTTCCAGAAGCTCAAGATTTCTTTGGCAGCAGCTTCAGTGTTAGTTCTGCCATCAGCTTCAGGTTCGTATACCGCTTATTGTGATGTCTCAACGGTAGGCATTGGTTTCCACTAATGTGTGAGGGTAAAAAGATTGCATAATAGCTGTGATCTTCGGAAGTGTGTACAGAGATATTAGTTTGAGGCTAAGCATGCGGGGCTATTTCTTACGAGATGTTATGAGGTGGTGTGATCATTATGTTGTTTTGTACCAAGTTCTCTTTCACCAGTAATTGATATATGTTGCAATTTTAGTTTAAGTCACTTGTGGGAGTTGGCACGTCTATTACAATGGTGAATGAAACATTTGCAAATGACTTGAGCTATTAGACGGGTTGTGTTATTATGGGCATTGTGAGTTATTGTTTGTCTTGATCGTTGGCTTTGAGTCAAGTGGGGGAGTCTGTCAATGATATGTTGATTGCATGATTACGTGTTGTATTGGTTTCAATTTGTGCCATATTGGTGGATCAGTTATGACATGCAGAGGTGTTTGGTAGGTGAGTGGAGAGCTCTGGTATACAAATGGAGTTTTGGGTCCTTCGGAAACCATTATTGTTCCCACATCTTTCATCTTCGATATACAACCTGGTTGCAATGCTTTGTTCGTGGCCTGCACTGCCTCGAAATTTGTCACCATCCCGCTTTTAATACCCTCTTCAATCCTTTCTACGAGTCTGATGATACCGGAGAAGTTATGGTTTTCAATAAACATTAGCCTTTCATAATACTATGGATCCTATGCCCTCGCAAATAACTTATTCATATGTTCCTCGTCTAATGCTAGTCTATCCTTGTCTGGTTCCGACCTCCACCAAGTAGCATAGTCGCGAAAAGTCTCAATTGGATTCTTCTTTAGGTTTTGGGGCCTGAGTACATGGACCATCGGAAGGTTTTGTATTCTCAACATGTGCATTGTTATCCTTTCTTATGCCATTAATGTCATCCGTTTTTTCTTTTTTTTTTCCTTTTTGTTAACTAGGAGGAGGAGAAGGTGGAGGACTCCTGGATCTGGGATGATAAGCGGATGATGCCAGTATGCGCGAACCAACCTTGGGAGATGGAAATAATCAAAAGAAAGAGAAACAAAAGGTAGCCAAGTCAGTAAGAGTTATGAAAATAAGCACTTGTAGTATTTAAACACATTGCAGTAATGTAAATTCGCGTCCTATTTTGGGAGCCTCGTTGTACCCGAGGTAGGCCTAGCGACAAGTTGATTTGGAGAACTTAAATGCAAATAACTGCCTTATTTCATTAATCTAAAATAGACGAATCCAAAATGACACAAAGATAAGATAAGTTACTACTGACACATGGCCTTATTACATTTGGAAAAGCAAATAAACCTAATATGCTTCATCCCGGAAGAACCTTCCCCAGGCTTGATCTTCCTATATCCATTGATCAGGTTCCCTAGTTCCCGCATGCCCAACAGTGGGTATACTCTTACTAGATGTCCTTCCTCGTTTCCTTCAGCATTCTGGGAGTCGGCGACTCTTTTTATTGTCTTCTCCTGTAGCTCCATCAGACCCTTCTCTGGATACTCCACCCTTTCATTAGGCGTGATAGCCAATTCCCTCCATTCGTTGATCAATCACTTATATGTCTTGTGTATCTCTAGATACATCCTCGGTCTCATGGATCCTTTTGCTCAGCATCTCCGTTTATGACCCTATTTCCCCGGTCAATTCCTGGCTCAACTATCCCTGTTAGGTTGTCCTCCAATCATGATAGGTAAAAGGGTACATGTCATGCGTGATTGCGGTCTGGCTCGACAACATCCTTTTCAACAATAATCTTTGGGTGCCACATATGCTAAGCTTGACACTTGTAAGGGATGTCGTCATCCTGAAAATATGTCCGGTAATGACTCATTTTTGCCACCCGCAGTATGATTTGATTCCTGCCTTCTTGTATCATAACCTTGATGGGAACATAAGGGTATAGTCCTCTTAACCAGATCAACACCAAGTGCGGAGCTTCACTAGAACTAATGATGAACTCGTCAGCAGGGAACTATTCGAACATCCATTAGACATGATCCTTAGTGAAATTGTCGAAATATTTTACCCATTCTGTAGCACTTTCTGGTTGATCAAACATGTCCGGGATATAAGTCATTCTCTTAGGGTGATGGAAGGATATAGGATCAATTCATGCCCTTCGGGGAAATTCTTGATGATATTGACCCTTTTGGAGATGCTCCAATAACTAAAGTTGTAGCAGCAAATTGCAACCTTTGAAATGTTTAAACTCCTTCTGGACACAATCCAAAGCCCGATAGATGTCAGCTGTGATCATAGGGACAATGGTATACGTCTGCCCTTCAATTGCTCCCATTATAGTTTTTGCTACCATAGCCACTCTGGTGTGAATTTTGTCCCCTTACACTGGGAACACTATCAAACTCAGGAAACAGACAACGAATACAAAAGGTTTGCGATGAATATGACCCAAGGAAGTAATAGAGAACTCATCATGGAAAATATGGTAGGACTTTCCATGACCGTATTGTTCATAAAAGTAGTCAAGGGGTACATAAGACTTCTTTAAGCAATCCCCTAGCGGTGTGATTGGCTTGCACCAATAAACCAGGACTGTCCCAAGGTAGCCCAGTGAATCCCCATATTTCTTCTAGGAGCAAGGTCCTTTCTATGTTTCCAAAGCGAAGCACTGATCTTTCGCCATCCCAGAATATGGTTGTAGCTTCTATCAACATATTATTTTGTTGGATGTCTAACAGAGAATGAAAATTTTCCAGGACCCTCTTCACATGTTTATTGTCACTTGAGGAATGATCTTCCTACCAATCCAGTAGTAGTGGTATACTACGTACCATGCCGAACCTGGGGACTTCGTGCATCATTTTCTTAAAAACAAATATGGTTAGACCCTTTCCCTATCCTAATTCGACTATGTATACATCAATGATTAGCATACTGGCACTTATTTCTCCAAAATTAATGCACAAAATTATCGTTGCGTTCGTTGGAATTATGGAAACCCCGGTGGACTTTAGACAAGGCTTGTCCTAAAGGTTTATTATGTGGACAAAACATTAACCTGACTAGGTTTTGCCATGATGCATGTACAGTTATAATCAGAGTAAGGTTGCGATAAGGGTCTAGACTAGTACCCTCAAATGGAAAACTTGAGGGGGAAAGACACGGAACCTTCGACTATACCGTTGATCGACTAGTTTTACCGCAAATAAGCCTTTACGAATTTAAAGGTTGATATATAGGGAAGGCACAAACACTCATCAAGTTTTTCTATAGGATTGATTACGCATCAGTGGAATATGATGTTGAGCATGATTTATGCAACAATAAATAGCATGTTGTCACGTATTTGCACGTTAAAAATGATAAATGTGGTATTTATGAATTGAAAGACGTTTAAGAAAGAAAACAAGGAAACAAGTCAGTTGTTGTAGTATAGGAAATCATAAATTGTTGAAAAATAGGCAATTAAATCCAGATAGAGGAAAAAGGGAAAGGGTGCGCACATATCAACACAATGAAGCATACTTAAGACTAATTCACAAAAGTAAGTTTGTCATGGTAAGAGCCTTATTATCCCCATCAGAGTCGCCATGCTGTGCTGCCCGCTTTTTCCTCGCCGAGTCCGAGTATCGACATTTTGGGACAACTCCCTTCCTTTTGGGACGGGGTATGGGATTTGAAGAGTGGCCACCTAACGGATTAAGGTGAATTAGGACACCTAAAGAAAATAACTCATAAACCGGTTGACATCACGAGAGATTGGAAAAGGGCTCGAGATTACCTTAAAAGGAAGGTGTTAGGCACCCTTCGAGGTCCACAACAGTGGGTCCCGGCCAAACTCAATTTAAGCGAATAAGTCTTTAAAAGAAAATAAAGCAGTTTCAAAACAAATAGAGATTACTTTAAAATGGAAATTAAAGGGGTCTTATCTTTATTAGCCTATAGGATTATTTCTATGCAATACTCGGTAACCTTCCTCAAATGGAGGTGTTGCACATAGCATTAGCGCACCGGTCATCGTCTCCTTTACTACCCGGTTACCCTCTCATTTTCAGTTATTACCTAAGTGTTCTAATAATATCCAGTACGTACCTTATGCGTATACTGCCGGTCCTTTGCCTATGGCCCTGGAGGTATTTAGGACCTCTAATTAAGGTGGTTCTAGACTCACCTATGTTCCTGAAAAGGAGAAAACGAAAAGACAAACAAAGATAAAGTAGGACAGTCACATAAGTAGCAATTAAGGGGCTCATATTTACCTCCACAAATAGACAAATAGATGCACGCTATTTAAGAAATTTTTTATGATTTCAGGATCATATAGGCAGGATATCTAATTGAGCATAAACATAATATCTAATAATTTTATTAAGGCGGGCAGTGAGTACCTATCATTTTTGCTACTGATTCAGTTACTTACTCTTAATCTGGGCACATTTTCAAACAACAAACAATCACAATTTTAAAACCCAAAATTTTAATTATCCTACAGGCTTGCCTAAGTGATAACCGGGCAGAATCCTATAGACATAGTATCTAAGTTGTAAACCAGTTACTAATTTTTTAACAGGAAGATTTTATCTTTTAGCTCCTATAGGCATGTTTTCTAAGTGCTGGAACGTGTTATAAGCATTATTTCCTATAGACATGATATCTAAACACAGAAACTGATTTTTACATTTATTTCCTATAGGCATGATGTCTATGTGTTGAAACTTTTTTTACACCTATTTCCTATAGGCATGATGTCTAAGTGTCAAGACTGATTTTATTAGGCATGATATCTAGGCGAGTACGATATTAACAAGTTTTCAAGCAAGTTCAACAAGGAATATCTTAGGAACATAATTTCTAATGCACACATGGAGATTATGAAAACATGATTATTGAAGCAGAATTGATAAATGACCCATTAGCGAGATTTCTACGATGCAGAGTGTGAAAATTCAGGATAATGAGATAAACCCTATAGGCATGGTTTCTAATGCACATAAGGAATCACCACAACAGCCTATAAGAATGATTTCTACCCAGATTTGATAAAAGATATATAAAAATCCCTCCACTACTTCAATAATAACTACCATATTTTTTCTACAAAGGCTATTTACAGACCAATACAAATGAATTACATAATGAAAATCACTATACTATAGGGAGCCTTGGAAGGCCCACAGTCAACTTGGAAGCTAGACCTTCAATCAAATATGGAGTACACAAGTAGTTCATAATACACCAAATGGACCATTGTGTGTCAAAGTTCCCAAGGGCCTCAGGGAACCCGAGCAACGCTCACACTAGAACCTTTTCAAAGAAACAATTTTGTGAACAAGTTTGGAAGGCCAGCCCCAGTGTGTTAGAGTTCAGAGGAGTCTCATGGACTCCTAGGCAATGCTCACACGGGGGAAGGGGGGATGGGGAAGGACCCTAGATATCTAAGAGTAGGAGTTGAAAATAGCACGTAAGAGTATGAGATAGTTTTAGAAAAACAGTTTGGTTTCTTTAGAAGTGAATAGAAACAGATTACAAAATTACAAATAGAACATAACCACATTTAGCAGATTGAGTTCAGACACAAATTCCAGTAGTTATACAATCACAACAAGAGCTACATATAAGGTTAAATAGGTTTTGCACAGAGCATACAACTGAATAAAAAAAATTTACATTGCATAAGTTGGCTTAGTTTATTAACTATTACTAGGTGGGATCATAGACATGTATTAAATAGAGAACAACATGCTGAAATTAAGTGAGTAAACAGATACTCGTACAGAAGGGATAACAGGAATTTAAAGCACATTATCCTTGAAAGGATTATACAGAAATCATGAATTAATCACGAACATGATAAGGTAAATTATCAACACATAAAACAAGACACGAATTTAAGCATGGTAGTTGAGAAATAAGTAAACAAATGGCATGGATCAAACAGGAATATGCTAAAGTGTATTAGCCATACTAACATATTGGACAGGATAAATTAACAGGAGTTAAGGCATGCTAGTTAATAGAAACATAGGTCAAATAGAGGCATGTTGATATCTATAGCAGACTGACTTCATAGCATATTGAATAAGACATGATAATAGAAACAGTCATGTTGATTAAGAGCAATAATCATTAAGAACACATGTCTAACTACATATCATATTGAATGACAATAGAAGTGGAGGCATACCGGTTAGGAGATAGCAACATGAAAGTGAAGCAAATAGGATCAAAGAGTCTAGCCTTGGCTTTCAGCTGCCTAGATAGAGCAACAAATAGAAGTAACAGAAAGAACTACCATTGAGAGTGTGTAAATAAGAGCAAAAGTTTGTGTGTGTTTATGTGTCTTTCTATGTGGGTTCGTGTGTTTTGAAAAATTAGAATGGGGGTTTACATAGCATTAACCAGAGTAGACAAATAAGGCAAGGAAGATTTGGAGTTCACAAATAAGGTATGCGAATAAAATTAACCAGTTAATTGGGGCTAAACTCAATCAATTAATTCAACATAATTCATAAAACACCCATTAAATTAGGGAGGATCAATTAACAGACAAGTAAGGGGTTTAATAATGTAAACAAATAAACCAGAGACCATTTAGGGACATAATTCAGGCAAGTAGTACCAATTATGAGTCACGAATAAGGAAAAATAAGTAAAAATCATAGAGAAATACCAACCTTAACAGAAAAATATAATTTTGAATCCTAATTAGGCTAAATAAATCAGTTATCCTTTATTAATTGAAAGGACGAAGAATACCGGGAAAATATCAGAACAACTAGTGAAGTAATTACAAACACTAGGGATTAGAACATAGACATGAAAATTAGTCGAACAAGTAAAGAGAACCAGGAAAAAAATTAGATTTTTTCTAGAAACTTAAAGATGAAACCCTAACTTTAGAGAAAACCAAAAAATTGGTTAATAATACGAAAAAAAAACAGAATATCTTTGAAGAGAAATATCATCTAAACTCAAAAACATCTCAAATCTATAGAGATCTGAACCGACTCGAATAGTAAGAGACCAAGGTTTCAACAATGACAGAGATAAGTAAAATTTCAGTTTGGAACCATAGATTTTCGCTATAAACATGAAGATAATAGCAATCACAAACACGGAGATGAACACATGTAGGTTCACCGAGAAAAATGAAAGGTTTCAGAAAAAGTCTACTTGAATCTCTTTGATATCTATCAAACAACTACGAAATCGAACAACCAGTGAATAAAGGAGGCTGGCTAGGGCGTAAAACCAAAGGGAAACCCCATGGATTGAAGGATTTCCGGTGATGGAGGGATAGGGTTAGGGAGAATTAGGGAAATAAGAGAGGGAGAGGGATACATGGGCGGCAGGTTTTGAAAAATGACTAGGGTTAGGGGTCGTTTGGTGTAATTAAAAAGGGAAAATGATCATAGACCGTTGATCTTTTGAGATCAACGACCAGGATTAGATATGACCAGGATTTAAAATTTGATACAATAATTTATAAAATAGCTAATAAATAATAAAAAGTTCTATTAATGTATAAACATAAAAGATTTAAAATAATTACTTAATATTATAAAAATACAAAATATGTCATTTTCTTGTGAAATAAGGTTATTATGCACGCATGTGCTATTAATGCAAAGTTATTGCAATTATAACCCTAGAATGTGGATATGGCTATTCATGAAATAATTAAAGCTTAGTATTTAAATATAAATAATAAAATTATCGTAAAATCATTTCTGATGAAATTAATATTTGTTTATATAATAAACATACTGAGATAAATTAACAAAAAAATCCTTAAAAATGCAGAGATTATGGAAAAATATTAATTGATGCTCATGCATTGTTTTGAAGATATATATGCATTTTAAGAATAACATAGAGAAAAATTTGGTATCAACAACATAGAGATGAAAATCAGTCGAAAAAGTAACTGAAGAACATCGGAGTTAAACACTTAAATGTTTTAAAACATATTTGCAGAAACTTCTTAAAAAAAATTTTTACCCTAGGTTTTAGGAAAAACCGAAAATTGGTTAACAATGGTAGGAAAAAACATTAGAATCTTAAAGGAAAAGTAACAAACAAACTCAAACCCTTTCATACCTAAAGAGATTTGAACGGATTTAGCAAGAAATAGTTAGGTTATGTAAAAAATATGAATAAAGGTGAGAAAAATCGGGTTTGAACAAGAGATTTGAAGCCATAAACACGAAGGTATTAAAACTCACAGACATCGGAATGAACACAGACGGATTCATCGAGAACATGAGGGATTTGCACCAAATCATGTTCGAATCTCTTTGAGATTCCATCAAGCAATACGAAAATCATTAACACCAGTGGATATAGGAGGCTGGGTAAGGCCTTTAAATGAAGAGAAAACCCATGAATTAAAGGGGTTTCAATGACGGCAGACTAGGGTTAGGAGGAGGGTGAGAGAGAAGAGAGAAGGGAGGGGTTTCAAGGGCGGTCGTTTTGGAAGAATAAGTAGGGTTTTGGGGTCGTTTGGTTAATTAATAATTGAAAGAATATCGTGGAACGTCAATCTCATGAGATCAACGGCCATGATTAATCTTAGGCTGGGGCTGGTATGGATCAGGGTTATGGGTCATGGGTTATTGGTTAATTTAATTGGGCTGGGGTGGAAATTGGGCTAAGGTTCACAATCAAATTATAAGAGGCTATATGTTAAATACCCAATTAGTTTGATAAAATAATTTATAAAATAGTTAATAAATGATGAAAAAGCTATTTATGTATGAAAATAGTTTAAAATATTTACTTAATATTATAAAATAAAAATAAAAAGTCATTTTCGTGTAAAAATAAAGTAATTATGCACACATGGGCTATTATTGCAAAGTTATTGCAATTATAACCTGGAGAAGTAAATATGATTATGCATAAAATAATTAAAACTTAATATAGATATAAAATGATAGAATTAAGCAAGAAAATTATGATAAAATCATTTGTGATGCAATTAGTAATTATTCAGACAATAAAATGATGGAATAAATTAAATAAAAATCCTTTAAAATTACATAAAATTATGAAAAAATATTAATTGATGCTCATGCATAATTTTGAAAATATATATGCATTTTGAAAATGATATAGAAAAAAGTTCGTTATCAACAAATGCCATGGCCTATCACTATTATTCAACTGAATTCATTATAAGCTTAAGTAGTACCGGTAAAAGAACACCCAAATTCATATGTCGAACGCATACTCATCCTCGTGAAAGTCGTACAAGCTTCCTCAAGAAATCATATCTCTAATCATAGCAGATACATCCCAGCAGATAGAGGGGAAAACTCTTCGTAGAAACCACAGAAGAATCAAACAAACTCAAACCTTCTCGCAGGAGATAACCCACCAGCTTAGTCGCAAACCAACATCTTTCTATGATCCTACCATGGTCACCAAAACTATGAAATCAATAAATCTTCCAAAGTCTATACTCATCAACAAGATATAAGAACTCATTTCATTCCCAAACAGATAAATGAAAGGTCCATAAATACATCCACTACTCAAGACTGTATTGTACCTCTAGAAGATTATCAAATTTCCATATTCCTTCGCACCCCAAGAAAATCCTTCTCGTGATATACAACCATGTAAGCATATTCCTCGGTCACATAAATACCCATCGCTTAGCTATCTAGTAACTCATGAAGCCATAATCCCACCACAAGTGACACCACCAGACATAAGATTTCAATGCTGCATACTCGCATAATTGAAATAGTCATGCCTCAGGTTCTCCATACTGGAAAACCTTCACAATATAGAAACAAATCTTGTACCTCATTCATGACACCACCCGGTGCACATAAGATATTGAGTGTTCAACATCACAAACGAGTGAGTGGAATGAAATCGAATATATAAGCTAGAAGCTATATCAAGGCCACACGATAAAGGAAATGAAGAATATGAAGTCTCCTAGATGACCTATACACTCTCTAAGATAAGTATGGACACCATCATACCGATCCACAATACTATACTAGAATGTTTCCCTCAACTCATAGAACATATAAACCTAGAGCTCTAATACTTACTTGTCACGGCCCAAAATAATACCAATTCATGATGGAATCTAACCTAACTCGCTAGGTAAGCCAAATTGTATAAGTTAAAATTATCATGCGAAATCATAAGTAACAATAAGTAAAGCTACAAGTGAGTTCAATACAACTATCCCAAGGACTGGTAGTACTAGTCACGAGCCACAATGATTTCTTAGATTTACAAGGCTAGTATGGACAATAAATACGACATTTATTTGAAGTCTACATAAACAAAAATTAAGTCATAAACTACAATGAAAAAGAGGTAGCTTAAATCTAAAACGTTGAAACGTCTTCAATGCAAGGATTTGTCATCCACGACTACTCAGCCCCAAAACTAACATGCATGGTGTAGGAGTGTGGTATGAGTACAACCAATCCCATGTACTTAGTAAGTATCTTGAATAAACATAGGGAATTGGTAACAAGGTTTTAAAGTAAGAAAGGTACTAACTTAATATAACATGTATAACTAAATGACGTGTATAACACCGAGAAAGAATTTAAGAGAAACAGTCATAGAACAACAAATATCAGAAATTGTGTATTCAATAAAGAAAGAGATCATAAGCATGATTTCCCGATTAAAAAATCAAAATAAATATAGTTGCACCATGTATACGACCAAAATCGGGGAGTCCGATTTTGAGAACATTATGGCACTCCACGTCCGGCCTCGAAAAACTCGTAACAAAATTTGAAGTTTGACCCCGAGGTACACCCCTCGAGGGAGCATATCGGAGGTTCACCGTGATCGACCTCGGAGCAGTATGAATCGATAATCATCATGGAAAGGTGGGAAATTCCCTAGGATATGTGGTTAAAGGTGACCAGGCCTGCAAGAATAGTACAAGTCCATACTGAGCCATTATACATCTGTACCAATAACATTTCCTTGTCATAATTAGACATGTACTATATTGGGATTCCCCCTCCTATATAAAGGGGACCCCTGACATTTTGTAACGTACATGAATATTTCATACAACAGAACATTCTCTGCTTTTCTTGCTAAAACGTGCTCAACAATTACTCTATAGATTCATTGGTATTCATTTATTGTCTTCATTACTTTTTCTTCCTTTATTTCCCGTCGTTAGCTGTAAAAGGCTATCCACGAGGCCCCCAATATCGATGTTTCTTCATCGATTGCTCTTTATTAACTGCCCCCGCTAAACCTCGAGGCCCTCCTCTTCCAGCCAGCTCGAGGCCCAACTATGTGAAAACATTGGGTTGCATATCTTACTTTTATAACTCACACTTAGCATTTCCTATCTAATAACTAGTATTAAGATAAATCACATATTTTAAGAACTATAAAATCAAGTATAATTATTAATACCGTTTTCAAGGTAAACAGTTTGGCTCCCGCCGTGGGGCTAAAACTAATATTGATTGTTTTATTGCTGCTTTTCTAAAAACATAAGTTATTCTTCACCATTTTTCTTGTCCAAGAATCTTTGGTTTCAGGTCAAAAATGTCTAACTCATTGAATGCACATGAGAACAATTGTCTTGAGGCAAATAGAGAGAATAATGAGGTCGCCCTAATCACTGGTGTACCACCACGAAATCGTGGGGTAGTACCAGCACCACTCCCTGCCAATGTGGCCTCTTGCAATGCTGTGCATATCGATGTAGGCACTGATATCTACGGAAGTGTGCACGAAGGTGACCAACATGAAGTGCAGAAGGCTCCAGGTCGGGAAGAAAGAGAAGTTAGCCTACAAGTCATTTTTGAGATGTTACAAGCACAACAAGTGGCTATTGCTCAGCTACAGATCCATCAAAAAACACCAAGCACAGCAGCACCAGAAACAGCTCCTCGAGTCAAGCAGGTACCAGAAAGATCAAGCAATAATGGGTCAGCAACAAACCCCACTATTATGAAAATGCTCGAGGATCTCGCCAAAATAATTGAATCGGGAGAAAAGAAGATAGAAGGTAATGACAAAAAAGTAGAAACCTATAACTCGAGTGTCAATCAGATCCCGGGTGCACCTCCAATTTTGAAGGGGGGTGTTTACCTTGAAAATGGTAATTACAATTATACTTGATTATGCGGTTCTAAAAATATGTGATTTATTTTATTACCAGTTTTTTAGGAAGTAGATGATAAGTGAGAAGCGATAAAATGAGATAAGAGCAAAAGGTAACGAGATTGAGCAAACCGAGCAGCGGAGGGACTGGTATGGAGGCTGGTTGGAATGGGCCTCGAGGTCGAGCTTAGGAGCTTGACAAGGGGCTATCAAGTATGATATAACAGTGTTAAAGGCCTAAAATATTGCCTATTTAGGATAAATATCAAGTAATAAATGAAGAACAATAAATGAAACACAACAAATGGAAGATAATAAATCAATGAAACAATTTTAGAGAATGTTTTTGTCTGAGAGCAATGGATGTTCTTGTTCTTGCATTGAATATAACGTGTCGTTACAAAGTGACAAGGGTCCCCTTTATATATGAGGGGTAACCAATGCAAAGAGAGATGGCTGGTACAACCATTTAATTCCACGGTAAGGGCATGTACTAATTTGTGTACTTTGTCATCTTTAATCACGTGTTTTTTGGTAATTTCCCGCATTTCCACATTGGTCTTCGATTTGCACTACCCCGAGGTCGAGGACCTTCGATATGACCCTTCGATGCCAACACTCGAACCTTCAAGCATTGTAAGTGTAGTAATGACCGTAAAATCGGGCTCTCCAATTTTAGCCGTATACAGATAGTCCCTGCATTTCTTAGAATGAAGTGATAAGAAACGGTCTTGAAGTTTTGCCTCTTCGACATCCCTATTATGATGTCAGTTTCTTCAGTGTATTAAATGATGTGACAAAAAAAGCAACATAGATGTCGCCGTCAGTAAAATTCTCGAGAAGTCCATGAACCGTTATTGGTTCGACCTTTCCGCTTCAATGCACGCCCAAAGTTCTTCTATAAATACTTCAATCACTTGCCTTTTCATAATTTTAAATCTTCTTCAAACCTTCAAACTTTTACTAAGTGTTTTCTACTCTCATCTTTTATATGTGTTTGCTTCTTCGTCTTCTTTCTTCAAAACTAATTCATAACCATGGAAAAAACATCCAAAACGGTACCTCAAAAAGAGTGAGTCGCTTCTTCATCATGCCCGTCTAAGGGAAGTCACAAACTCCTCTTACCATAGAGCAATGCATCCCTGGTCCTTTCGATACCATCTCAAATCTCACGATTGAGAAACTCCCTTCTACACCGGGTTGATATGAGCCCATGTCTCGGTATATAAATGTAGTATCCGATACTGAGAGGGTAAAACTCGACTGCCGATGGGGGGAGGCAGCTCGGGTGGAAATCCCCACAGCTGACAAAATCATAGTCACACATAAGGTTGGCTTTCTCAGCGTATATACCTATGTTTCAACCTTAGGCCCCATAGATTCTTCCTCTCCACCGATTGAACCGGTGATTCTTGATTTTTTCCATCAATACCGAGTGACACTCGGTCAGATCTATCCTTTTTTTGGAGGATCGTTTATACGATTCGACACATTGTCAACATGTTCGAGGGGATGACTTTCACCCTTGACCATTTGATCAGATTATATAGCCCTCGACTCTTCTATGGGGTCCTAATTAAACTACAACATCGATTTGCCAAGGCGTTCCTCGCCTGTATCGACGAGGATAGAGATCGGGGATGGATGACCCGATTTGTTAGAATCAGAACTTCATACATCATCCCTACTGATAGAATGCTATTCTCGGAGGAATGGAATATGAAACGTAAGTACCCCTGTATTGACTATGTTTTGCCATCTCTTTTTCTTTCGACTGATTTTCTTCTAATTGTGTAGCCACTGTTTGGTTTCGCAGCGTGGTCAGGATCTTTCGGGGTGGATCAATCTTTTAGACTCTGTTTTCCCATACAACAAACGCCTATGGCATGTGCTGGCTAAAACTCGGTGGCAGGCTAAGAACCATGTTATGCTCTTGCTGTTATTGTTTTCTCATTCTTTGCAAGTGCTTTTGATTGTGTTGTTTTTTATATAACACGCTTATGCAGGCCTTAGTGAGGGCGTGTTGATGATACCTCCCCTACCTGGTGAGGAAGTGGCTCTGAAGACCACCAAGGACAAGAAAAGGAAGAAGGAGGCCTCGTCGAAGTTTCCAAAATCCAAGGGCAAACACTTGGAAGCCCAAGACAGATGCCACGATCTTATCCTGCGGGCCGAGGAAGAGAGTGGTAATACCTACCCTTTGATACAAAGGGAAAAGCAAAGCGCTGATGCTTCGAGAGCTACCAGGTGGTCGTTTACTGAGTTAGAGGCGGCCGATGCAGACCCACCCTATGTTAAGGAGACTCTAAGGAGGGTTCAGATGCAGTCCCCGAGATGCTTGTCGGATATGGCATAGTCCGTGTTGATGAGCTCGGACGACTTGCTACTCGAGCTTTCCGTGGTCGGGAAGAAGCCTCGGTGGATTCTAATATTGCTGGTGGATTTCACTCGGGCCCATCATTTTCTCCACGGGAGATACAATATGCCCAAGTCAGGAATGTTCCTGGTTTGGAGACATCTCGTGGAGATAATGATGTGTTTAGAGACTATTTTGAAAGGGTAGAGGAGCAGACCGATGTTGATGCCCTTATTTCCCTCGAGGAGGTCGAGAGGCTCCAAAAGCAGGTGATATTCTCAAAATAGTATGGTGTTCTTCCACTTTATATTATTTCTTTCCAATGTTCTTCCTATGTGCTTTAGGTCAAGAAGATTTATGACCAAGCCTTCTCCAAGATTCAAGATGAGTTGACTCATCGTGGAGGGGAGCTTCAGAAGCTCATGTCGAAGTATGTCAAGCTGGAGGCTCTGTTTGCCCCTAAAGAGGAGGAATTGATCAACCTCTGGGAAGGCTCAGAGAGAGCTCTTCGAGAGAGGGCCGACTTTCTCGAGCAGGTATTCCGGTATTCAAAACATTATCTTTAATTGCAATACGTGGCGTTGATCGACTTATTTTCTTTGCTTTTTAGATTAGGCAGAAGGATTCCCTGGTTGAGCAGCTCCGAGAGGATGTTGCGGCCAGGGACACCGAAATCCTCGAGTTGGCTCGGCTGAATGATGCCACCGCTTCGGGAAAGGACGTGCTTCGGGGGAAGCTATCGTCGATTTAAGATCTTATTTGAGGTGCTCAGGAGGAGGCGGTTGCACTATCTGTGGCCAGGTCCAAGGCCGATGAGTTTTTCTCCTCATACAAGAGGGATGCTACTGCTGCGAATGACCGGGCCAAGTAGATATCTGAGAAGGTGGAGCTAAAACTAGCTCAGACAGTTTCTCATGACACACAAGCTAGGAGGAAAACCCTCGAGGAAGTGAACACTAAGGGCGTCGATCTCTCTACAGATATTGAAGAAGCTAGGGCCTTGGAGAAGGAAATAGAAATGCCGACGTTATGACAACTTTGTTAGAATTAAATGGCATTCAAAGTAGTTGGATAGCCACCGCTTGCTCTATATATATTCTTGTTTCCTCTTCATTATAAGTCTTGCATCTTTGAAAAACTTAGCTTTCCATTCAATGTTATCTTCCCATTCTCATCTTTGTGTAATTGTTTTCATTTCTTCTCCTTTTCTTGAGTAGTTATGGTTGCCGTACCCGAATCCGTTCACCAATAAGAGGGAAACCATTCCTCTGCATCTTGCCCGGCCGGTGGTACACCGTCGCCATATGGTGAGTTGACCTTGAGGTGCTTTACTTTAAAGAACAATAGTTCACTAGAGAAACCTTTCGTCGACGCGGGCCATCGAGAGCATGCGTCGAGGTTCATCTGATCAATAGAAGAAAACCACATCAAGGCCGTAAGGAGAGACTGTGGCTGGGGAGAAAATGTGATGCTATAGATACCTTCTAGAGAAGAGAACCTCATGACCTATGTGGAGGGATTCTTGAGCATATATACGTACCCATTCACATTGGGTCCCGTCGACAACCTTATGCTCGAGTTCTACAAGAGGTACCGAGTCACACTGGCTCAGATTCACCCATCCTTTTGGCAGATAGTGCTGATGCTGAGGTACTTTACTGAAAAGGCTGGGCTCGAGTTTACCCTCAGCCACCTTATTAGACTATATCGACCCAATATTGTCGGGGCCTGATTAGGTTACGAAGCTGATCCACGAGGCCCTTTATTGCTAGTGACGACAGGGACCGGAACTGAGGATGGATGAGTCGATTTGTCCAAATGAGGACCACCAATATTATTCCTACAGAGTTCCTGCCGTTTCCCGAGAAGTGGAACTTCAAATGTAAGCTATGTTATACCTTAGTGCCCTTTTCTTTGGTTGATCTATAAGAATGTTTCTTTCTTTTTCTCAGCAGTTCCGTGGATGCCGGAAGAGATCCTCGATCTTGCGGACTGGACTCGGAAGGTAGCAGCTTTGTCGACCTATGATGAACGCAAATGGCCAGATCTATCGAATGGCAAATGGGAAGAAAATAAAAAACAGTACGAGCCATGTGATTGCCCTTTCGAGACTATTTCCTGTTATGTAATAGCTTCGCTACCACAGATGTTGGTGGATTCTCGGAGGTGAGATCGTGCCCCTTCGAGGAGAGGGAACGGCCGTCGGCTTTTGAGCCGAAGGAGGATAATAAGAGGAAACGGTCCTCGATGGATGAGGACATTCTCACTAAGGCAGGGCCTACCTAGAGAAACAAAGGAGATGCCTCTGCTGAAAAATGTTTCATATGTGTTGGATATTTCGAGGACGTCAGCTCTCCTTGGGGGGATGGTTCTTCGTCCATGGCTCGAGCTAGGGGCCTCCCGAGGTTGCCGACTTTGTTAGGCCTGAGACCTCTAGTTTTGAGGGAGAGGTTCTTCGAGAGGGAAGGAGAAAGATTCCTCTTCCAACACCTGCTTCTGCCCTCGAAGGTACTTTGAGCGATGCCAGGGGCAGGGGCCGCCCGAACAATGTGAGGTCTCAAGTGGTCATGCCCCTACTAAGAGCGGTTCAAGTGGGGCCAGGCTAGTAGACACACGTCAACTTTGGAGGAGGATTAGCGGCTTTGTTCTGAGGTGAGTTTTTATCGGCCTTGTTGGCTTTTCAGCTATGAATGTTCGTTCTTTGAGCTAAAGCTTTTCTTTCTGCAGTTTCTTAACAAGGTCAAGTTCGACTTGCTTTGTTGTGAGACTAGTTTTCGGGGAGCTTTGGGAAAGGGAAAATATCTTAAGATTCTTTGGTATAAGAACACTAAATAGTTGATACATCTTCGGACAGAGATGCATCGGAGTCAAAACTATGAAGGCCATCTCGAGCATCAGGTAACCCTTATCCTGACAGAGTGCATGCTCCCTTTCCCACTTTTGGAAACTAATGTTTCGGTGCTTCAGCTGCAGAGAAAAGTAGAAATGCTGGAACACCTTTGGGGTGAGGCCGAGCAAGTTAATTCCGAATGCGATACGTTGAAGGTGCAGATAGGCGTTCATGATGTGGCCCAAAGGAATGCCTTAGCCAAGGCTTCTGCCCGTGAGGTGCAACTTCGTAATGCTCGATAAAGTAGCTCGATTCAGAGGAAAAGGATTTCCATGCTCGACACCGATCTTTTGAATATTAAGGCCGAGGTCGTGGACGCCCGGGCTGAAGCTGAAGAAGTTCGAGCGAAGGACGATAAGAATGTGGTCGTTTACTTAAAAGATGTTGTCGATGCTCGGGCTGAGCTGAGAAGAGCTTTTAATAGAGAGAGAAGGGGAAATGAGTATGCCCGATGCAGGTCTCGGAGGGAGACCCTCGAAGAGATACATGCTAGGGGATTTGACCTGTAGGAAGAGATAAAACATGCCAAGGCGGACGAGATCGACGCCAAATGTTTCCTTTCCTCTTGAGCCGATATTGATATTTGAAGGCCGTCGTGGGAGATGGTCTGAGGGTTCGTCCAGGGAGCTGGTCCCGAGAGTGGACTAGATTTTCTTCTTTGTTGTTTCCATAAGAATCATTTGGGAGCGTTGTAAATATGTATTTGTAATACACATATATATGAAAGATTCATTGGTTTCTTTGATTTGCTTATTGATAGTTAGCCTGATGAATTTGTCGTTTAGGTGAAACCCTTGGGGTTATAAATTGGCCCTGAAGCTATTTAAGCTGGCGACTTGGGCTCTTACGCGTTAGGTCAGTACGACCTTTGGTGTAGCTAGCGACTTGGGCTCTTATGCATTTGGCCCTTAGGTGCTTTAGTTAACCATTTCAGTCAAGTCAGGTTTCGACTCGAGCTCAATGGGCCTCAGGTTTTCAAATCGGCCCTAAGGCGCTTTGGGTCGGTACAACCAATAGCTGGCAACTTGGGCTCTTACTCAATTTTCCCTGAGGCACTTTTGTTAACCATTTCGGGTTTAGTCTCTGAGTCGGGTTTTGGCTCGAGCTCAACAACACACGAGATTTCAAACCGGCCTTGAGGCGCGTTGGCTCGGTATGACCTGTAGCTGGCGACTTGGGCTCTTACGCGTTAGGTCGGTACCACCTTCGGTGTAGCTGGCGACTTGGGATCTTACACCTTTGGCCCTAAGGTGCTTTAGTTAACCATTTCGGGCTTAGTCTCCGAGTCGGGTTTCGACTCAAGCTCAACGGCCCTCAGGTTTTCATGTCGGCCCTGAGGTGCTTTGGGTCGGTACGACCTATAGCTGATGACTTGGGCTCTTACGTGATAGGTCGGTACGACCTTCGATGTAGTTGGCGACTTGGGCTCTTACTCATTTGGCCCGGAAGAAATTTAGTTAACATATTTGGGCTTAGTCTCTGAGTCGGGTTTTGACTCGAGCTCAATGGCCCTCAGATTTTCAAATCGGCCCTAAGGAGCTTTTGGTCGATACAACCTTTGATGTAGCTGACGACTTGGGCTCTTACGCTTTAGGTCGGTACGACCTTTAACCGGTTCTTTTCGAAGTTTTTTGAAGTAATTGGAGGACTGTGATTTTATGGCAACAGTCGGACGTCATTTAGTCACGTTAGTTTGGCCATAGCCTTATGACGGTGGTCATTGTATTTGGTTGTAGCCTTTTAGTCCCCGAGTGGGATAGCCACGATGTCTATATCAAGGGTATACCTTTTAGGGGGTCTTGCAAGTTTGATATATAGCCTTGACTTTGATATCAGTATTATGCCTTTTTAAGGGCTTACAAATTTACACATGCCTTGCTTGAGCTCTTATAGTTTTGATGTTGCATCATGGACGGCTTACGAGTTTCAAGTTTCTAGCCCGAAGGTCTTATGTCTATGAGTCGACTGTCGAGGACATTCCTTGGGTCAGAGTTGATATTTCCTTGTGGAGGGCTTATGTCGTTGGTATTGCCTCATGGAGGGCTTATTAGTTCGAAGTTGCCGGCCCTGAAGTCTTACGGCTTTGAGTTAGATAACTTGATGAGCCGACAGTTGAGGACAGTCCTCGAGCCGGAGTTGATATTTACTCATGGAGGGCTTATGAGTTCACAGTTGTCGGCGCTGAGGTCTTATGGGTCTGATATTTTAGTGACTCGATGGAGTAATTGTCTTGATGATAAAAGATTCTTCTCCGATTACTTGGTACAATTATACATGTTTCGCCATCGAGGTTTCAATTATTCTATGTGGACACGGTTCATCCGACCGTTTGGTCATGTGCATTTTTCTCCTGTCGACACCCTCTTCGGCATATTTTAATGATCTCCCAGGGGGATTCCCCTCAGTATTTGAGGTTGATCGGAGATAAGCTTTGAACACTTAGTGAGTTCTCCTTAGGTGGTATATGGGTCTTTCCTCGTTAAAAACCTCATCGGTAAAACCCATTTGGGATAAATTCCGACGTGAGGGAAAAGATCACAACACATGCTTTAAAACCTAAGGCCTTCGATCTGGAGGATGCTTCGGTTCCTTTCAATAAAACATCTGCACGTAGGTTAGTGTAAAGTGTTAAGGAAAGAGGGAGAGGATTGTACCTTAGCCATGGCGGTGTTCAAGCCTCGATATGCTTTGGTTATCCGTTCTGAAGACGCGGCACAGTCCTTTATTCGTTCCTATGAGGATGTAGTTTGTGATTGTTACTTGGCCGTTTGTTTTTTTTTTGGCTCCTTTGATGTAGAAGGTGTCGGTGCCACATCATGCATTGCGAACCTTTCTTATGCTGCGTGCTGCTCTCAGTATACTATTTTTACTCCATCATTCCTAGAAAATTTCATCATTTGATAAAGGGTTGACGACACCGTCCTCATATTGTGAATCCATGGCCTTCCAAGAAATGCATTTTATCTCATGTCACCTTCGATGACATGAAACTTAGTACTTTGAATTGTACCGGCCACATTGACCAGAATGATGATTTCCCCTTTTGTTGTCTCCCTTGCCATGTTGAATCTGTTGAGGACTCAAGAGGCGGGCAAGGTCTAGTCGAGCAACCCAAGTTGCTCTACCAACCTCGACCGAATTATGTTGGCCGAGCTACCTGGATCAACGAGAACATGCTTAATTTGAAATTTATTCAACAAAAAGGAAATTACCAGTGCATCATTCTGAGGTTGAGACAAGGTCTCGATGTCTTCTTCGCTGAATGAAAGGGCGTCTTCAGCTATATAGCTACGACTTCACTTTTCCCTGGTGATGGTTACCTTTGTTTGATTAAAAATGGGTCACCGAGGGACGTCGATTCCATCAATAATCATGTGGATGATGTGTCATGGTTCTTCTGTATCATTTTTCTTGTTTGCCTCTTTTCCCCGAAATTGGTTTTTAGCTCTGTTGCTGAGGAATTCTTGAAGGTGCCCTTTGCTAATTAGTCGGGCTACATCTTCTCGAAGTTGTCTCCAATCCTCGGTCTTATGACCGTGGGTATCGTGATATTCGCATATCAAGTTGGGGTTTCTCTATGAAGGATCTGATAGCACGGGTCTCGGCCATCTGGTATCCGTAATCTTACTTATGGCCAATACGATGTTTGAAACATCGATAATGAAGTTGTACTCATATAGTCGGGGTGCTACTATCGGCTTTGTGTGCCTGTTGAACCTTGATTTATTCACGAGTCCCTGAGGATTCTGTCCTCGATCCATCCTTTGGTCACTTCGAGGTATGTTACGCCTCGGGATATTTCTCCAATTTTCTATGTACGATTGATACCTTTCTTTGTTTGTCCTTGGCTCTCTTTCTAGAAGCCTTGATTGCTTTGCTAAGACTCTTATAGGATACACCGATCCCAAGGGGGCTTCCAATTGGTCGTCCTCGACCCATGATCTTCGATTGATACCTGTTGTGTACATCCGCCCAAACTACGGCAGGGTACTTGATTAAATTTCACTTCAGTTGTTTGAAGCTATCGAGCTTCGTTCATTCAAGCCCTAAGTGAAGACTTGTACCGCCCAATCATCGGATATTGGTGATGATTCCATTTTTTCCAATTGAAAGCGGGATACGAACTCCCTTAACATCTTATTATCCCGTTGCTTGATTCTGAAGACATCAGATTTCCTTGTAGCGATATTGATGGCATCAGTATGTGCTTTTACAAAGGACTCCACCATCATGGCAAATGAATCTATCAAGTTCGGGTACAGGTTATGATACCACTGCATGCCCCCTTTGGATAGTGTTTCTCCAAATTTCTTCAATATGACGGATTAAATCTCGTCATCTATTAGGTGGTTACCTTTCACAGCACAAATGGAGGTAGTAATATGCTCATTGGGGTCCGAGGTTCCGATGTATTTCGGGAGATTAGGCATTCTGAATTTCTTCAGGATGGGCATCGGAGCTGCACTTGGCGTCTGCACGAACTTTTTTGAATCTACACCCTTCGGAATCGAGGGTGCGCCTGGGATCTAATCCACCCTCGAGTTATAGGTCTCCACTTTTTTGTTATTAGTTTCTATCTTCTTTTCGCCCCATTCGATCCTCTTTGCGAGGTCTTCGAGCATCTTCATAATGGCAGGGTCGGCTACTGACTCATTAATGCTCGACCTTTCTGGTGCCTGTTCGACTCGAGGAGCCATTTCTGGTGCTGCTGTGCTTGGGGTTCTCTGATGGCTTTGTAGCTGAGAAATAGCCACCTATTGTGCCTACAAATCTCAAAAATGACATGAAGGCAAACTTCCCTTTCCCTTTGATCAGGGGCTCCCTGCGCTTCACGTTGGTCTCTTTCACACACACTTCCGTCTGTATGAGATCTCACATCGACATGTTGAGCGTTGCATGAGCCTTCGTCGACAGGGATTTGCACTGGTTCCCCTTAAGGGTATTACGACAGCACACTGGCACCTGAATCAGTTGTGGTATTCTCTCCGCGATCCTCAGGACCGTTGTTTTCATGTGCGTTTACCGAGTTACACATTTTCTAACCTGAAATTGAAGATTCTTGGACAAGAAAAAGTGTAAAGAATAAGTTGTGTTTTTTGAAAACCAGCACTAAAACAATCACTATTATTTTTAGCCCAACGGTGGGCGACAAACTGTTTACCTTGAAAATAGTAATTATAATTATACTTGATTATGTGGTTCTAAAAATATGTGATTTATTGTAATACCAGTTGTTTGGGCAGTAGATGCTAAGTGAGAAGTGAGTAAACGAGATAAGAGCAAAAGGTAACGAGATTGAGCAAATCGAGCAGCGGAGGGACTCGTCTCGAGGATGGTCGAAATGGGCCTCGAGGTCGAGTTTAGGATCTTGACAAGGGGCTATGGAGAATGATATAACAGTGTTGAAGGCCTAAAAGATGGCCTATTTATGATCAATAACAACTAATAAATGAAGAACAATAAATGAAACACAACAAATGGAAGACAATAAATCAGTGAAACAATTGTGGAGAATATTTTTGTTAGAGAGCATTGGATGTTCTTGTTCTTGTATTGAATATCACGTGTCTTTACAAAGTGACAAGGGTACCCTTTATATATGAGGGGGAATCCCAACATAGTACATGTGTAATTAAAGCAAATAGAGATAGATGGTACATCCATTTAACGCCACGGTATGGGCTTGTACTATTTTGTGTACTTTGTCGGCATTGATTACGTGCCTTTTGAGAATTTCCCGCATTTTCACATTGGTCTTCGATTTGCACTGCCCCGTGGTCGAGGACCTTAGATATGACACCTCAATGCAAAAACTCAAACCTTCAAGCCTTCTAAGCATCATAATGACCAAAAAATCGGGCTCTCCGACTTTAGTCGTATACAGGGGTAGATTCGAAGAAGTTAATGCAAAAACCATTTCCATCGAGTGTGGCTCCGAAGACCATTATAACGAAGTTCAGAATGCCCGATATCCCGAAGTACAAAGGTCCCACGGACCCCAATGAGCATATTACAACTTACACTTGTCGTATAAAAGGGGACGACTTAAAGGATGACGAGATTGAGTCCGTCTTATTAAAAATATTTGGAGAAACATTGTCGAAGGGGGCCATGATGTGGTAACCTAACCCCGAACTCGATAAATTCATTTTCCATGTTGGCAGACTCTTTTGTGAAGGCACACGCGAGTGCCACAAAGGTTTCTACAAGAATGTCCGACGTCTTCAAAATTAAACAAAGGGAGAATGAGATGTTAAGGGAACCACCAGCCTCCGACGACTTGGTAGTGCAGGCCTTTACTCAGGGCTTGAACGATGAAAGCTCGATATCTTCGAAACAGCTGAAGCAAAATTTGATCAAGTATCCCGCCGTAACTTGGGAGGATGTCCACAACAGGTACCAATAAAAAATTAGGGTCGAGGATGACCAGTTGGAATCCCCCTCGGGTTCAGTATATCTAAGAAGGCTTTTAGCAAAAAAATCACGGAATGAAGGAAGGGAGCTGAGGCCGAACAAGGAAAGATATCAACCATATGTCGAAAACTAAAGAAACGCTTCAAGGCGTAATATACCTAAAACTAATCGAAGAATGGACCAAGACCAAAGCTCTCACGGACTCATGAACACGTCAAGCTTCAATAGGCATTCGAGGCCAGTTGATGACACACCTCGATTGACCGAGTACAACTTCAACGTCAACGCTTCAGGCATCGTGTCGGCCATATGCAAGATCGTGGACACCAGGCGGCCCAAAACCATACAATCAAATCCTTCCCGAAGGAACCCCAAATTAATGTGTAAATACCATGGAACTTATGGGCACAAGAACAAGGAGTGTAGAGAGCTTCGATAAGAGGTAGTCCGATTGTTAAATGAAAGGCACCTTCGAGAGTTCCGTAATGATCGTGCCAAAAATCACTTTCGAGAACGAGATTCCAACAGAAAAAAGAACCACGGGAGCCACAGCATATCATTCACAAGATCATCGGAGCGGTCAACGTCCCTCAAATGCCCATGTTGAAGCTAACAAAAGTATCCATGACGATGGAAAGGCGGACTCGGGACTATATACCCGAGGATACCCTTGTATTCGGCGAGGAAGACATTGAGGCCTTTGTAAATACCCGTAAATTTTCTATGTGTATAATAATGCCCGAATAGGTCCCTGTGCTGTTACAACCATAAAAATTCTTAAAAACGGTCCTATTTTTAGTAAAAAGTATCCCAGAACTTGAAAGATTAAATTTTCCAGAAACTGCGCATTATGCGACACACTATTCGATCGCATAACAGGTATGCGGACCGCATACTGGTCGCATACATGGACAGTAGCCTGTCCAAATTGAGGAAAACTATGCGACCCGGAATGCGATTGTATTTTGGGTATGCAGACCGCATTGTTGTCAAATTCTTGCCCCATTGTTTTCTCAAGGGAGGTTATGCGACGTACTATGCGATCGTATAACAGGTATGCGGACCGCATAGTGGTCTCATACCTGGGCATTGTGGTTCCCATTTTTTCCAATTTGAAGGCCAACTATGCGACATGAATGCGGACCGCATAGCAGGAACGGGATCGCATTCCTGAACGCATTTCTATGTAAGGGATCCTATTTTCTAAATTTAGGACCCGACACCCTGTTTTATAAAACACTCCTTCCCTTAATTTTTAACGATTTTCTGACCAATAATAGAGAGAGAAAAATAGAGTTCTTGAGAGAGAAGGTTTCAACATCATCCAAGTTCATTTTCCAAAATCACTTAAGCCTGGAAGTTATCGAGTTATTGTCATCTTCTTCACCCAAAGAGGTAAGTCTTCACCCAATTTCCCCATTTTTTCAAATTTTGGGTAAGAATAAAACACACTTAGGTTGGTTCTTGAAAATAAAAAGTGAAATCTTGCATGCATGTGATTTAAACCACGTAATCTAGTAAAGGGAAAAACAAGTTTGGGTAATTATTCTCAAGAAGGGGTTTAGTAGTCTAAGGGGTCACATAGTGTTTGATAAAGTGCTCAATGGAGTATAAGATTCCTAATTCTAAGTGAAATATGTCACATTGTGGAATAGATTGACGGTGCTAGACGGTCCGGTGAATTGTGATAGAAATTAAAAAGGGGATGAATCAAGGTATGTATGGCTAACTTTAATATTCGTAGAGTCACTTTGTTGGTGTACGAACATTCGATATGAGTTTGTTGTTGAGTTTATGTGAATTGATTGTCCGATTGTGTTGAGGTGTGAGATTTCATTCTCTGATTTTTTTCTTAGTCGACTATCGTGATAATTGAAATTGTGAAAGGTGAATTCTGTGTGATTAATCTATCATGTGCAAGGTTCATTAAATGCTTGAGTATGTTGGTATGAACGAATGGTAACAACCTCAAATGTGTAAATGTATCTATGTGATAAGGGTTGTGTAACAATGATGAAAGGCAGTTGTGAATTGATCTAATTGAACTAAATGACCATGGAAATATCGTATATGACTCATTGGTGGCAAGGTTTATTGTGGCTTAACTTCACATGGATTGTTAGTTGTAATGAATTCATATTACTGTTGATGAGCATCTTTGTGGTTGAATTAATGGATGATAATGACTATTATGAACACATGGTTGGTTAGGTGTTATGAAATTGTACTCTTGATGATATGAAACCCTGTGATTGAATTTTTGGATGTTATTGTTAGCCATGAAATGTGATGGTCCGATGGGATCGGGTTGCACACCGCAACATGTGTAATAAGGTTGGAGAGGTAACATGGGTCGAGTGTAAATTGTACAGTGGGATCGGGTTGCACGCTGCAACACAAAGTAATAAGGGTGCAAAGGTAACAAGGGTGGAATGTCAACTGTACGGTGGGATTGGGTTGCACAGTACAACAGAAGGTAATAAATCTGAAATGTGATTGTGTTGAAATAACAATCTGTGAGGCTCTCAATTATATTTGTTTCTGTATCAATGTGCACTATGTGTTGGTTCCTTTAACTGTTTTCTATCAGTGCATCTCTTGATTTTACTTTGAGTAAATTTTGCTCATACATACTAGCGCTATTCCACATCACTAACGTTCCCTTTGTCAGGGGATGTAGGTGGGTCCATAGCAGGTAGCTCATCTCGCGGTTAGTGGTGCCTCCTCCTCAGTTTTCAGTAGTACTGGTGAGCCCCACTTCCTCCCGGGTTCGTGTGTAATTCATGCCGTCTCTTTTGAGTCTGTTATGTATTTTAAGGTATAGTCGGGGCCATGTTGCTGGCAAGTATTGTCTAAACTCGTAGAATTCATAGAGGCTCCGTACACAAGATGTGGGTGTATATATGTATTTTGGGTAGTAACTGTACCTATTCGGAATCGTTGTCCGTATTGGAAAGTTAAGTATGTATTGTGTATGTTTTTGGGAATCAACTATTGAAATGCTAAAAGTGAAATGATCTTGAGTTTGTAAATCCACGCTTAAATCCTAAGTTTCTATTTCATATGGATTATGGTGCATTGTATATACGGGGGAACGCATTGGGTAGGAAAGGAAATCCAGGTCCGCTTGACTGGGTTCACCTAGTTAGGCGCCGGTCTCGTCCCTCGGTTTTGGGGCGTGACAAACTTGGTATCAGAGCCTATGGTTTTAAAAGTTTCCTAGGATGTCTTGGAGTCGTGTCTAGTAGAACCCTTCTTATAGGTATGTTGTGGACCACATCTATAATTAGGGTGTTGCATGGACATTTAGGAAAGTACCCTTTTATTGCTATTCTATATCGTGCAATGTGGTGGAAGGTGAGGTTGTCTATCTCTAACTCATGCATTGTTCCAATTTTCAGTAAATGACACCCAAGAAGAGAGCTCGACTCAGCCTAGAGGCCAATTCCAACTCAAGAGTGGGCGTAAATTCTTTATCTGATGGTGTGGGTAAGAATGATTCCCCGACCCTAAATATGCCTGATTCTTCCATCCAAGGCCAGAATATTCCTATTCCTGCTCCAGCGGAGGGTGCTACAGTCCCTCCCGCTAATGTTCCTGATCCTTCTTCAGTCCCAGCTTCCGGTCCTGGTATTTCTAATGGGGACCTCAGGGGAGCTATTCAGATGTTGACTCAGATGGTGGATTCCCAGGCCCGAAGATCACATGCTTCCCCTGCATCCTCTAGCGAGTAATGGGATGTTGCAGGGTCTAGAAATTTTTGCGGTGAGCCCCTCCAGAGTTTACAGGCACCGACCTAGAGGCCGACCCTCAGGAGTTTATTAAAGAGATATAGAAGACCCTCCGAGTTATGAGACCTACTAAGGTAGAGGGGGTTGTGTTGGCTTCCTATCGTCTGAAAGGAGTAGCATATTCATGGTTTGAAATGTGGGAGAGTTCCCGTGGAGAGGGGAGCCCTCCAGCGAGGTGGGAGGAGTTTCTGGATGCCTTTATGGATCATTTCTTGCCTGCCGAGATTATGGCAGCCTGTGCTACAGAGTTTGAGGCCCTCAAGCAGCGCACAATGAGTGTGTGGAGTATCATTCGGAGTTTGTGCGCTTGTCCAAATATGTTGTTCACATGATGCCGACTATGGAGGCCAGAGTTCGACGGTTTGTTCAGGGCCTTGGTCCCTTGGTTGTTAATGAAGATGCTACAGCTGCCTTGCATTCGGACATGAATTATGGGAAGATTGTGGGATTCGCCCAGGCCATAGAGGCTCGGAAGTTGAAGATAAGAATGGAGAGGGAGAGTAGTAGTAGAGGATGGTCGGCGAGCAACCCTGGGAGTTCAGTTGGAGGAGGGAGATTAGTCCTTGGGAGAGGGTCATCAGGGCCATCCCATTCCTATGCTCAGTCCTCAGCCAGTGCCCCGCCATCAGGGCACATTTATCAATGGGAAGGTTACTTTGGACCAGGTGTAGATAGCAGGAGGTTCCATCAATCAGGTTGTTCCGGTGGGAGGTTCCAGCAGCAGCGGACGGCCCCATGCTCTAAGTGTGGGAAGTTTCATTTTGAGCCTTTTTGCCTGGATATACCAGTATGCTATAGATGGGGAGAGAGGCCATATCCAACACGACTGCCGCGCACCCAGTCAGGGCGCGGATAGGGGAACTGCTCATCCATCCATCTCTTCAGACACTACATCTTCAGCACGCCCTCCAACACCAGCAGAGCGCATAACAGCTAGGGGTAGAGCATGGGGTCAAGTCGTACCCAGCCGGATTTATGCTTTGAATGGTCGCGAGAGCGCAGAGGCTTCCCAAGATGCTGTCACAGGTATTCTTACTGTTCAGCCACATGATGTTTACAGCTTCATGAGCCGTTCTCTATGTCGTCTCCGGTTGGTGATTCTATTACGATCGTACGAGTCTATAGGAATTGTGTTGTAATGGTGCGTGGTCGGGATACCACGGCCGATATTATTGAGTTAGAAATGGTAGATTTTGATGTAATTATGGGGATAGATTGACTCTATTCGTGCTTTGCTAAACTCGAATGCCGAGCAAGGATTATGAGGATTGAGTTTCCTAATGAATCAATTATCGAGTGGGAGGGAAATAATGTTGTGCCAAGAGGTAGATTTATTTCCTACCTTAAAACCTCAAAGATGATCAGAAAAGGGTGCATCTACCATTTGGTCCGTGTTGCGGACACAATGTTAGAGGTGCCTGCTCCCGAATCTGTGCCTATTGTGAAGGAATTTCTTGAGGTATTTTCGGGCGAGCTTCCTGGGATTCCACCAGATAGGGAGATCGATTTCAGGATTGATGTATTTCCATATACGCAGCAAATATCTATTCCATCTTACCGAATGGCGCCAGCAGAATTGAGAGAGTTAAAAGATTAATTGAAAGGTCTATTAGAAAAGGGTTTCATTCGGTCCCTGTGTCGTTACAACTGTAGAAATTCATAAAAACGATCCTATTTTGAGTAAAAAGTATCCCAGAATTTGAAATATTAAATTTTCAAGAAATTGTGCATTATGCGACGCACTATGCGATCACATAACAGGTATGCGGATGACATAGTGGTCGCATACCTGGACAGTAGCCTTTCCGAATTGAGGACAGCTACGCGACCCTGAATGCGATCACATTTTGGGTATGCGGACCGCATAGTCGTCGCATTCTTGCCCCATGGTTTTTGTGAGGAAGGTTATGTGACGCACTATGTGATCGCATACCAGTTATGTGGACCGCATAGTGGTCGCATACCTGGGAAGTGTGGTTCCCATTCTGGCCCATTTGAAGGCCAACTATGCGGACCGCATAGAAGGAACGCGATCGCATTCCTTAATGCATTTATGTGTCGGGGATCCTATTTTATTAATTTAAGACCCGACCCCCTGTTTTAAACCCCATAATCTAGTAAAGGGAAAAACAAGTTTGGATAATTATTCTCAAAAAGGGGTTTAGTAGTCTAAGGGGTCACATAGTGCTTGATAAAATGCTCAATTTAGTACAAGGTTCCTAGTTATAAGTGAAATATGTCACATTGTGGAATAGATTGACGGTGCTAGATGGTCTGGTGAATTGTGAAAGAAATTAAAAGGGGATGACTCCAGGTATGTATGGCTAACTTTAATCGTCATAGAGTCACCTTGTTGGTGTCCGGACATTCGGTATGAGTTTCTTGCTGAGTATATGTGAATTGATTGTCCGGTTGTGTTGAGGTGTGGGATTTCATTCTCTGATTTTTCTTAGTCGAATATCGTGATAATTGAAATTGTGAAAGGTGACTTCTATGTGATTACTCTATCATGTGCAAGGTTCGTTAAATGCTTGTGTATTTTGGTATGAACGAATGGTAACGAACTCAAATGTTTAAATGTATCTAGGTGATAAGGTTTGTGTAACAAGTGGTGAAAGGCAGTTGTGAATTGATCTAATTGAACCAAATGACCATGGAAATATTGTATATGACTAATTGTTGACAAGGTTTATTGTGGCTTAACTTCACATGGATTGTTAGTTGTAATGAATTTATATTATTGTTGATGAGCATCTTTGTGGTTGAATTAATGGATGATAAAGACTATTTTGACCGCATGATTGGTTTGGTGTTATGAAATTGTACTCTTGATGATATGAAACCCTGTGATTGAATTGTGGGCTGTTATTTTTTGCCATGAAATGTGATTGTCCTGTGGAATCGGGTTGCACGTCGCAACACGAAGTAATAAGGGTGGAGAGGTAACAAGGCTGGAGTGCAAATTGTACGGTGGGATCGGGTTGCACGCCGCAACACGAAGTAATAAGGGTGGAGAGCTAAGAAGGGTGGAGTGTAAACTGTACTGTGGGATCGGGTTGCACGCCACAACCGAATGTAATAAAGCTGAAATGTGATTGTGCTGAAATAAGAATATGTGAGGCTCTCAATTGTATTTGTTTATGTATCACTGTGCACTATGTGTTGGTTACTTTAACTGCTTTCTATCTGTGGATCTCTTTATTTTACTTTGAGTAAAGTTTGCGCATACATACTAGTACTGTTCCACAGTACTAACGTCTCTTTTGCCAGGGGTGCTACATCTTTTATATGGATGTAGGTGGGTCCATAGCAGGTAGCTCAGCTCTTCGTTAGTGGTGCCTCCTCCTCATCTTTCAGCAGTACTGGTGAGCCCCACTTCCTCTCGGGGCCGTGTGTAATTCATGCCATTTCTTTTGAGTATGTTATATATTGTATGTTATAGTCGGGCCTTGTTGCTGGCAAGTATTGTCTAAACTCCTATTGTTAGTAGAGACTCCGTAGACAAGATGTGGGTGTATATATGTATTTTGGGTAGTAATTGTACATATTCGGAATCGTGGTCCGTATTGGAAAGTTATGTATGTATTGTTTATGTTTTTGGGAATCAACTGTTGAAATGATAAACGAGACATGATCTTGAGTTTGTAAATCCACGCTTAAATCCTAAGTTGCTATTTCATATGGATTATGGCGCATTGTATATACGGGAGAACGTGTAGGGTAGGAAAGGTAATCCAGGTCCGCTTGACTGGGTTCACCTGGTTAGGCGCCGGTCTTGTCTCTCGGTTTTGGGGCGTGAAAGCCTTATCCCAGCCTCATAACGATGCACTGGTAATTTCTATCCTTTTAAATAAGTTTCAAATTAAACGTGTGCTCATGGACCCAAGTAGCTCGGCCAACATAATCATGTCGAGGGCTGTGGAGCAGCTCGGGGTGCTCAACCAAATCGTGCCCACCTCTCGAGTCCTGAACCGATTCAATATGGCATGTGGGACCATGATGGTGATATGAGATACAACTCCCTACTCGGGAGGCCATGTATTCGTAGTATGAGAGTGGTTCCATCAACTCTTCATTAAATGATGAAGTTCCCAACAAAGAACGGTATAAAAACGGTGTATGGAAAGCAGCGTGCAGCAAAGGAGATGATTGTTGTACATAACGTGAAACCAGCCCCGAACCTTTCCACCTCGGAGAAGTTTGAAGACAAGTAGGTAGCCAAATAGCAACCTCAGTTAGCACCAGAGGTTGAGCCCGAGGAACGGGTGATCGGTGGGCAGTTGTTCGGGGGTGACAAAGTCAAAAGTGGAAGAACTTTAACAAGCATCAGTCTGAGGGGACGCGTAAAACATGCATTCGAAAATGAGATACCAAAATTTTCTCAAAAGACCCATTCCCATTGCCCAACGTCGATCGCTTGATCTATGCCATGGCCTACCATTGATATCATTACCTTTCTCAATGCTCACTCTGGGTACAATTAAATTCGAATGAACCCAGAGGGCCAGAAAAAGACTTTGTCCATCATGAAGTATGGTTCATATTCTTATAATGTAATGACTTTCTAGCTAAAGAATGCGGAAGCCACATAAAAATGCATAGATAATGAGATATTCAAACACCAAATAGGTAAACGTATGGAATTTTACCTTGATGGCCTTCCAGTTAAGTCCCTATGCGAAAAAGACCATCTGTCTCCTTTGCATGTACTGTTTGGCAACCCCAAAAGGTATAACACGAAGCAGGACCCCTGGTGATTCGAATAAGTTTTCAAGTTTCATGGTATTGGGCAGAAGAATTGAGAACAATCTCGATAAAATCAAGGCCACGGGGGGCTCAAGCCTCCGCTACTTCGGAGTCGGGGAATTAGTCCTGAGGAATATCACTTTCAACGCTCGAAACCTGAACGAATGAATAAAGGGTCGTACCACGTCCTCAGAAGTAATAGGCAAAAAGCCCTTCAAACCTAACGCCGTGGAAGGAAAACGGATGCTAACCAACTAGAACATATTAATTCCCAAGCGCTATATTCGCTAAGGTATAACTTTATCTCTTTTGTTTTATTTTATACTAACTCGTTACAGGTGTTCGATCAAGAGGAATCGAAGCACCTTACAGCTCGAAGACCTTGGGTTTTAAAGCATGGTTTTCACTATTTTTTCCTTAGATTGGATTTTATCCCGAACGGGTTTTACTGGCATGGTTTTTAACAAGGCGACACATATATTCTACCTAAGGAAAACTCGACAAGTACCCAAGGATTCTTTTCAATCAACCTCGAATACTGGGTGGCATCACCCTTGGAGGTTTCCCTTTCAAAGAAAGCAAGTTATACCGAAGAAGGCCTCGACAGACAATTGTTCTAATGGGCCAAACGGTCAAATAAACTGTTTCCATGTAGAATAATCAAGACTCTGAACATGTACACACATATTAAGTAATCAAAGAAGCCTCTTTGCTCATAAAAATGCTTCGTGCCTCAGAGAAGTTTACTACTTCCACATAAGACACCTCAGGGCCCGAAAACTCTCGAATACTCGGAGACTGTCGTTGACAGTCAGCTCATGGAGCCGTCAAAAACTCAAATTCGTAAGACATCAACGAGGAAACTTCGAGCAAGTAAGCCCTCCATGAGGCGACATCAAATTTATAAGACATCAACAAGGAAACTTCGAGCTAGTAAGCCATCCACGAGGCAACATCAAATTTATAAGACCTCAACAAGGCATACTCAAAATCGTAAGACCTTAGAAAAAAGGCATACCGCGATATTAAGTTCGAGTCTATATATTTGAACTTGTAAGACCCCCAAAAAGGCATACCCTCAATATATATGCCGAGTTTATCTCACCCACGGACTAAAGTCTACTGCCAAACATAAAGACTACGGTCATATCAAAAGGCTACGGCTGCATTAACGCGGCTCGAAGACGTCTGACCACCGCCATAAAACTAAATGCCTTCAAATACTTCAAAAATATTCCAAAAAGAACCGGTTGATCAGGCTACCGTCGGCATAAACAAAGGAGCTTCGATAATATCAGCTCCGAACAATGAAAAGGCTTCGAAACAATTATTCTTTAATAAAAAAGGCTTCGAAACATTAACCTTCGAGGAAACGTCACAAGGTACTCACTTACCGTCGTATATCGACTTGTAATAGAGGTTCTTATTCGAACCATTGAACAGTCAGATGAACACAAAACATGCCAAGGCATAACCAAAACTTTAAAAGTCTTTACGCGAAATGGGGGAAAACTATAGTCATATTAGAGTTCGAATCGACCCAATCAAAAGAGAGGGCCAATTTATAAGGCCTCAACGAGGCAACATCACGCCAAAGAGACTTCCTTCCCTTACCGTCACATGCATCAGGTGTGTAAAACCATAAAAGGGCACAACCCCGACATCAAGGCCAAGGCCATAATATCAAACTTATAAGACCCCTCAAACGGCATACCCTCGATATGAAGGTCAAGGTCATCCCCGCTGCTGAGATCATATCGCTCGGGGACAAATCATAAGACCTCGATGAAGCAAAATCGAGCTTATAATACTTCAACGACAAGCATCAAAATTCAAACCACAAAGCAGAGACAGATACATGACGAAAGATCTCTTTATATAAAGGATGGTACAAAGAACATTTACAACACACCCACAGGGAGCCTTTTACCAAAAGAAGACCTAGTCTATCGTTATTATCGGGGACTTCATCCTTTCCCCCTCAGAAACGTTGCCGTCATGAACCCACTCGGGATTTGCATCTTCGCCAGCTCCTTCCTCTTTGTCTTCAACATCGACTTCATCGTCGGTAGATAGAAGGAACTTTTCGTTATTCTCGTCTGCCTTATCCTGCTCTATCTATTCCGAGAGATCAAAGCCCCTATCATGAATCTCCTCAGGGGTCTCCCTCCGGGGTTTACATTGGGAATACTCATTGCTTCTTCTCTCTCGATCGGAAGCCTCTCGCAACTTTATCCGAGTAGCAGTAGCATCTTTTAAGTAGGCAGCCGCCCTCTTATCAGTCGTTACTCGGACCTCTTAAGCTTCGGCTCGAGCCTCTACGACTTCGGCCTTCATCTTTAAAAGATATATTTCAAGCTTAGCAATCCTGCTAGTCTGAAATGAGTTTGTTTCTCAAGCACTACGAAGTCATATATTGAGGGAGGAGACCTTAGCCAAAGCGTTCCTTTTGGCCGAAACATGAACATCTATATGTGTCTTCAACTCATTGCATTCAGAATTCACCTGGTTGACTTCGCCCCGAAGGCATCCCAGCATCTCTGTCTTTCTCTACAGTAGAGGTTACCTTTTTCTCAAGGTTACCTTTGTAATCATGGCTTCGGTTCAACTCTGTTGAAGGTGTATCAACTCCCTTGCCTTCTCATCACAAAGAAATCTAAGAGATTTCCCCCCATTCAAGGCTTTATGCAACTTAGCCTCACAAAGAAGCAGCTCAGACTTGAGCTTATCGAAGGCCTATGAGAAAGAAGGTTCAGTTAAAACGAAGAAAGTACGTCGAAAAAGTTATAACGACTTCAAAACTCAGCATAGAGTAGAGTCGATGAGCTTCCTCGAATGTCGATTTCACATCTACCGGCTCGGTCTCATCGGCACCTGTAGAGAAACCCAAGGCATTCTGATTGGGAGGAGGCACGCCTAAGCCTATTTCCCCCAGGGTACTTTATGACGTTCGAGAACCAGCTACCAAATCAGGTAATGAAAGACCTTCGCCCCTGCTCTCTTGTGGAATCTCCCCCTCAAGGACAGGGGCCTCAAGACCATCAGTCCCAACAGCCTCGGGAGGGCTCCTGGTTCGAGCCATCAATGTAGAATCATCCTTTCCAGGCGCAATTATATCCATGGAATGACTAATAGATATGAGATTTTCGTCAACGGTAAGTCCCTCCACGCCCCCAGGTGGGTCCTGCTTTTATATGACAATCCTCGTCTTTCGATGATCTTTTTCTTTAATTATCCTTCCTTCTTTTAGAAGTCGAATGCCCTTCCTCCTTCTCGGAAGTGGACGGTCCCACCTCAAAAAACTCACCAATGCCTGCAACAAAGAAATTAGTGTACGTAAACGAAAGTACTCCTCAAGAGACGGACTACACAACACATACCATGATGTTTTGCTTCCCATCTGCCCTTCGACATATCTCGCCACTTGCATTTGTTGTAGGTCGAGGAAGCTGCCAATTTACAAGCCCAATCTGCAAGATTGGGAACCTCAGTTGACATCCACAGGACCTCTGCGAAGAAAAGAAGGAAGAATTTTGTAAGAGTCAGGCTCCACTGAGAGCAAAAATGATAAAGTACAACATATTAATTACGTTTGAAATTCCATTTCTCGGGGAATGGTAGGAACTCCGGAGGAATGATGTCAGTTGTCCTTGCTCGAACAAACTGACTCATCCACCCTCGATCCATGTCCTCATCATTATTGGAAATAAAGGGCTTGGTGGATCGGTGTCATAGTGTAATGAGACCTCGGTAATGAAGAAGCCGATACATCCTCATGAGTTGACTAAGAGTGATCTCGAGCTCGGCCCTTTCAACGAAAAATCTCATCATCAGTACGATCCGCTAGAAAGACGGACGGATTTGAGCCAACGTAACTCGATACCTTTGACATAACTCGAGCAAGAGTTGGACAAGAGGACCCAATGCAAAAGGGTACCTTTACACGTTCAGAAACCCCTCTACGTGGGCCATAATATCCTCTTCCCAGGAGGGTATCTACAGCATTACCTTCTCCCTATCCGCAGTCTCTCCTCACATCCTCGAGGTTTCTGTCTTCTATTGATCGAATGAACCTCGATTCATGTTATCGATGGCCTAAAACGTCAAGAGGTTTCGTTATCATAAAGTCTTTCTTAAGGACGAAACAGTTCAATGGTAGATCGCCCATCACCGGCGGTGTACCACCTGCCGGTCGGGAAGCAGATGTGGGACTTCCCTTTTTCGGTGAGCAAATTTGGGCATGGTAGCCATGAATCCTTAAAGACAAGAAAGGGAAGATGAAAACTCAGGCGAATGATTTGATCTGATGCGGCACTAGAAATATCACAAAAAAAGGAACTCTATAGAGAGAGGTAGTTGCACAAAGCGGCAAAGTCCTCAGTGAACGGAAAGCAAGCATATATAAGAAGAGTGGCGACTACTCATTAACTTTGATAGCCAATCAGCTCTGACAAAGAAATTATGGTTTTTGGGGAAATGTTCCAACGAGGCCACCTCGGTCACTTCACCGTCATGTCATAGGAATGATTTCATCATACAGTGTTCGAGGGATCGATGAGTCTAATCGATTCCTTACCAACCATACCTAGAGAAGGTATGCGATTGAAATCAGAACTACCCAATCTCAAGTATCTCTGTTACTCCAAGACCAGCCTCGAACATTATTACAGCAGATTTCCCAAAACATACATAATAGATACAACACTTCCCAATACGGACCACGATTACGACAAAATACAACGACTACCCAAAAATATATATATACACCCACATAGTGTCTATGGAGCCTCTAAGAGTACTAGGAATTTATACAATACTTGCCGGCAACAAGGCCCCGACTATACCTTACAATACATAATAAACTCAAAAGAAGGTGGCATGAACCACACATGTCCCGAGAGGAAGTGGGGCTCACCAGTACAACTAAAAAGGGTGAGGAGAAGGAGCCACTAACACTGAGTTGAGCTACCTGCTATGGACCCACCTACATCCATATAAAAGATGTAGCGCCCCCGGCAAAAGAGGCGTTAGTACTGTGGAATAGTACTAGTATGTATGATTAAACTTTATCCCAAGTACAATCAAACAATACACAAATAAGAGACACCAATAGAACCAATCAATCAATGCACGTGAAAGAAACACCAAAAATCAACAAGTTTCACAATATCTCTTTTCCCCCTTTCAACATCACCATATTCTAGACTTTCATAGTTTTTCATTTCAATTGTGATTTAATGATCAAAGTCCATCCTTATTACCTTGACACCGTTATTACCTCGGGTACCCTTATCACCATAACCCATAAACCTTATTACTTCGTGTTGCGGTGTGCAACCCGATCTCACCTGACAATCAAATTTCATAACAGCAACCACAAACAATTACATCACAAGAATCATCACTTCAAGGAATACAAGTTTGTATCAACAATTTATGTTTTTGGGCCCAAGGCACCATAAATCTCATCAAGTAGTAATTTTATTAACACGGTGTTGCAACAATTGCTCAATTCAGTAACATTGTTTCACAATACTCTTTTTCATTACTTTACACGTATGGCTTTCAACTATTTTACGCATTACCACATTGGAGCACATTATCAATCTTTCGTTCATTACACATCAAACAACTTTCACAACTTCATACAGCACAGTAGCATGAGAATCAACCAGGAAAATGAGAGAATAGAATCTCGCGCCTCAACACGTCTGAACAATCAATTCACATATTTCCAAACAAGGTACGCATACCAAATACTAGGACCCAACAAGAGGATTCTACGAAGGTTAAAGTTATCCATACATACCTCGAATCGGGATTTTTTCTTAATTTCTATCTAATTCATAATGCGGAACATTTAAACTTAGAATTAGGAATCATGAACATGTCTTGAACTCATTAGAGCTTTCTATCAAACCCTAGGTGTTTCTTTAGAGTAAATAACCTATTTTTAGTGAAATATTACCAAAACCTCTTTTCCTTAACTAGATTATGGTAGATTGGGTACATGCATGCAAGGTTCTTAACCCCGTCTTTATGAACTATACTACCCATATTTCATTTTAACAAAAATCTGGAAATCTAGGGTTAATGGGGTGGAAGGTCACCTCTTAGAGTGAAGAAACTTGAGTCCTACTTGATTATTTCCAAGCTTGAGTGATTAAGGAAGACCAATTTGATGAAGTTGGGACTTTCTCTCTCTAGAACCCTCTCTTTCCTCTCTCTAATATCTCAGAAAAATTGTTAAAAATGTAGGGGAGGGGTGTTTTTAATGAACTGGGGTCGGGTGTTAAAATTAGAAAAATAGGTCCTGACACAAGAATGCGATCAGGAATGCGATCGCATTCCTGACATGCGGTCGCAGATCTGACCGCATAATGGCCTTCAAGATGGGCCAAAAATCCAGAACATACTGCCTAGGTATGCGACAAATTGTGCGGTCCGCCTACAGGTTATGCGATTGCATACTGGACCGTATAGTTGACTTCAAATAGGGTAGTACTCTGCCTAGGTATGCGACCATTATGTGGTTCGCATACACGTTGTGCGATCACATAGTGCGTCGCATAACACCTACTTTCTGGAAAATTATATTATTTAAGTCTCGGGGTACTTTTTACTCAGTTTAGCTCCATTTTAAAAATTCCCACAATAAAAATAGCTCGGGGACTCATTCGGTCATTATGTTAAAACGAGAAAATGTTACGGGTCTTTACAACACCCTTGCTCAGGTAGTTGCCGCTACTTCTCAGGTTGGGGGGGGGGGAGTCATACTCCAGTTGCCCGGACACCTGAGCATGCTACTTAGGGCCAGCAGACACCGGGGGCGATTCCAGCCCCGCCGATTGCTCTAGTTCGGGGGTTCGTGGTTCCGGCTATGCCATAGGACAAGCAGCATAGACTGGAGAGGCTTCGTAGACTACATCCTTCTAAATTCGGTGGTGCTGAGGGCGAGGACGCCCAGGGTTTTCTAGATAAGTCTCAGATGATGTTGCGTACTGCTGAGATTTTAGAGACTAGTGGGGTCTCATTTGCTACTTGTCATTTTTCTGGTGCTTCTTTCACTTGGTGGGTGTTTTTTTAGAGGCGTAGGCCTGTTGGTTCTGCACCCCCTCACCTGGCAGCAGTTCTCCACTATCTTCTTGGAGAAGTATGTACCCCACTCACACAGAGAGGAGCAGCACATGCTTTTTGAGCAGTTGCGTCAGGGGGAGGTATCAGTGATGCAGTATGAGATGCGGTTTTCGGACATGGATCGTCATGCTACCGAGTTGGTCCCTACTGATAGGGAGAGGGGTAGGAGGTTCGTGGATGGCCTCATTTACCAACTCCGCCTATTTATGACTCGGGAGAGAGTATCAGATGCTACATTCGAGCAGGTTATTCATATTGATCGAGATATTGAGTCGGTTCGCCGCTAGGAGCGGATGAGAGGGAGGCCAAGAGGCCTCGTGGATATGGAAGTTCAAGTGGTGCTCTTTCAGAGGGCAGTTTCAACAGGGTAAAGGCCGTTGATTTATGCCTCCTCAGTCATCCCGTCCAACCTATAGTAGTGCATCTTAGGGGCATGGTCCCCGTGGTTCTTAGCCAGGCCGTTCTTCGTTCAGTTCCCTCCCACCTCAGAGTGCAACTCAAGAACTACGAGTTCACTGTTTTTCTATGCATGAGTCTTCTAGTGGCCATTCTGGTGCCAGGGGTTTCTATCAGTCCCCGCCTCCAGCTCCATGGAGTTGTTTTGAGTGTGGAGAGTTTTGGCACATGCAGAGTCAGTGTCCACGTTGTCCTGGTGGTTCTTCTAAGCATAGGGGACAGCCCTTGACGTCAGCTCTAGCTACTTCACCACCCACCCAGGGAGTCATGGGTGGTAGTCAGTCAGCTAGAGGCTTCCCTAGCGGGAGAGGTCGAGCAGGTCAAGGCCAGGCCTGTACGTACGTATTTCCAGCTAGGCCAGATGTTATGGCCTCTGATGCAGTTATCGCATGTATTGTGTCAGTTTGTTGTCGGTATGCTTTGGCATTATTTGACCCTGGTTCTACATATTACTATGTTTCTTCATATGTTGCCAGTTTCTGGATATGCCCCGTGAGTCTTTAGTTACCTCTATTCAGGTGTCAACTCTCGTGGGCGATACTGTTGTTGTGGACCGTGTGTATCGGTCGTGTGTGATACCTATTAGGGGTCTCCGTGTCAGCATGGTCAATTTTGATGTGATATTGGGCATGGATGGGTTATCTCCGTGTCATGATGTTCTTGATTGTCACGCTAAGACCGTGACCCTAGCTATGCCGAGATATCCGAGGGTTGAGTGGAGAGGTTCTTCTGAGTATATGCCTACAGGGTGATTTACGACCTGAAGACTCATCGTATGGTTAAGAAAGGGTGTTTATCTTATCTGGATTTTGTGCGGATGGTAGTAGTGAGCTCCCGTTATTGATTCGATTCATGTGGTCGGTGACTTTCCGGACATGTTTCATGCAGACTTGCCGGGAATGCCACTTGATAGGGACATTGATTTTGGCATTGACTTAGTGCTACGCACCTAGCCTATTTCTATCCCACCTTATCATATGGCATCCGTGGAGCTAAAAGAATTAAAGGAGAAGCTTCAGGAACTCCTAGATAAGGGGTTAATTTTTCCTACTGTGTCACCTTAGGTTGCACTGGTGTTATTTATAAAGAAGAAGGATGGTTCTATGCGTATGTGTATTGATTATCGGCAGTTGAATAGAGTTACAGTGAAGAACCGGTATCCGTTGCCTTGTATAGATGACTTGTTTGATCAGTTACAGGGTGCCAGGGTATTTTCCAAGATTGACTTGCGTTACGACTATCATCAGTTGAAGATTCCGGGGCCAGACATTATGAAGAGTGCTTTCAGGACTAGATATGGTCATTATTAGTTTTTGGTTATGTCCTTCGGGATGACCAATGCCCCAGCAGCCTTTATGCACCTGATGCACAGTGTTTTTAGGCCTTATCTACATTATTTATTCATCGTATTTATTGATAATATTTTGGCGTATTCCCGATCTCGGGAGGATCATGAGCAGCATTTGAGAGTTCTGCTTCACACCTTGAGGGAAAAGAGATTGTATGCAAAAATTTTGAAGTGTAAGTTCTGGCATGATTTAGTAGTGTTCTTGGGGCACGTGGTGTGCATTGAGGGTATTTAGGTTGACCAAAGAAGATAGAGGCAGTGCATAGCTAGCCTAGACCGTCATCAGCTACCGAGATTTGCAGTTTCCTCAGTTTGGCAGGGTACAACCGCTGTTTCATAGAGGGAATTTCATCTATTGCAGCACCTATGAACAGACTGACCCAGAAGGGTACTCAGTTCAGGTGGACTGAGGAGTGTGGGGAGAGATTTCAGATGCTCAAGTCAGCTTTGACTATAGTTCCGGTATTGATTTTGCCTACAGATTCAGGTTCTTATACAGTTTATTATGATGCCTCGAGAGTTGGCCTTGGATCAGCTTTGATGCAGGATGGTAGGGTGATTGCCTACGCGTCGAGACAGATGAAGGTGCACGAGAAGAATTATCCAGTGCACGATCTTGAGCTAGGAGATATTGTCCACATCTTGAAGATTTGTTGTCATTATTTATATAGAGTGCATTGTGAGATTTTCACCGATCACCATAGTTTGCAGCATCTGCTTAAGCAGAAGGATCAAAATTTGCATCAGAGGAGGTGGTTGGATCTTCTCAAGGACTGTGACCTCACTGTTTTATATCATCCGGGGAAGACCAATGTAGTGGCCGATGCCTTGAGTCGCAAAGCGGAGAGTTTAGGGAGTTGAGCCTACCTTCCAGTAGCAGAGTAGCCATTAGCACTTGATTTTAATGCTTTAGCGGGTCAGTTGGTGAGATTGGATCTATCAGCACCTCCGCGGGTATTGGCTTGTGTAGCCTCGAGGTCTTCTCACTATGATCAGATTAGAGCACGCCAGTATGATGATCCAGACTTACTCGTTCTTTAGGACACGGTCCTTCACGGTGATGCCAGGGATGTGGTTATTGGTGACGATGGGGTCATGATGATGCAGGGACGGATTTGTGTGCCCAATGTAGATGGACTTTGAGATTTAATTCTGGTTGAGGCCCATAGTTCGTGGTATTCCGTCCATCCGGGTGCCGCAAAGATGTATCAGGATATGAGGCAGCGATATTGGTGGAGACGAATGAAGAAAGCTATTGTTGAGTTTGTGGCTCGGTGTCTCAAGTGTTAGCAGGTCAAGTATGAGCACTAGAGACTAGGTGGACTGCTTGAGAGATTTGATTTTTCGGAGTGGAAGTGGGAGCGGATCACCATGGACTTCGTACTTTGATTCCCATAGATGTTGAGGAGGTTTAATGCTATATGGGTTATTGTGGATCGGCTGACCAAGTCCGTGCACCTCATTTCTGTACGTACTACTTATTCTTCGGAGTGGTTAACTAAGATTTGTATCAGGGAGATTGTACGATTGCATGGGTTCCAGTTTCAATCATTTCTCACAGAGGTACTCAGTTCACATCTCCGTTTTGGAGAGCCGTACAGAGAGAGTTGGTTATTCAGGTCGAGTTGAGCAATCGTTTCATCCTCAGACCAACAGAGCATACTATTCAGCTCTTGGAGGATATGTTGCGTGCATGTGTCATTGATTTTTGGGTGTTCATGGGACCATTTTCTGCCACTCGTGGAGTTTCCATATAATAATAGTTATCATTCAAGAATCCAGATGGCTCCGTATGAGGCTTTATATGGTAGAAGATGTTGATATTCGGTTGGCTAGTTTGAGTTGAACGATGCTAGGCTATTGGCCACAGACTTGGTTCAAGTGCATTGGGTAAGGCGAAGTTGATTCAGGAGCGGCTTTGCATGGTGCAGTCTAGGCAGAAGAGTTATGCGAGCTGAAAGGTCCGAGATGTGTCTTTCATGGTTGGGGAGAAAGTTTGGTTGAATGTGTCACCCATGAAGGGTGTTATGAGGTTCGGAAAGAGGGGAAAGCAGAGTCCCGGGTTCATAGGGCCTTTTGAGGTGCATCAGAGGATTGGGGAGGTGGCTTATAGACTTGCCTTGCCTCCCAGCTTATCGACTATTCATCCGGTGTTCCATGTTTCGATGCTCCGGAAGTATGTTGGTGACCCATCTCATGTCTTGGACTTTAGAATGATTCAGCTCGAGGGTGATATGTCATATGAGGTAGATCTAGTGGCTATTTTGGGTCATCAGGTAAGAAAGTTGAGGTCTAAGGATATAGCTTCAGTGAAAGTTAAGTGGAAGGGTCAACCGGTGGAGGATGCAACCTGGTAGACCGAGCGGGAGATACGGAGCAGACATCCTCACTTATTCAAGACTCCAGGTATGTTTCTATACCCGTTCGAGGACGAACGTTTGTTTAAGAGGGGGAGGATGTAACGACCCGGCCGATCATTCTGTGAGAATAGCCCCATTTCCCCCATTTTTGTTTTATCGTATGTTGCCTAGCCTATTTATGTTGTGTTAGGTTGGTTGGTTCGGGATCGGAGTGGTCGTGGTGAGGATTAACACACTTAGTCTCTTAAATTTGCTTAATATGTGAAAAGGTCAACTGGGAGTTGACTTATTGATAAACTACCTCAGAATGTGGATTTTATGGCTCGGATAACATTATCTTCTTTAGGTTATTTGGGACTTAGGAGTGTGTTCGGAATGAAGTTTTGATGTCCGATGTAGAATTAAGCTTGAATTTGGTGAAAGTTAGTTTTTGGCGATTTTCGGTTGGTTATGGAAAATAGGCTATTAGGGTCGGAATGGAATTCCGGAAGTTGGAACAGGTTCGTAAAGTCATTTTGGATATGTGTGAAAAATTTCAGGTCAGTCAGATGTGTTTTTGTTTGTTTCGGCATCATTGGCGAAATTTAGAAGTTTCAAAGTTCATAGGCTTGGATTTGATGTAATTTTGGTGTTTTTGTGTTGTTTTTGGTGTTTCGAAGGCTCGAATAAGTTTGAATGTTTTTATGGGGTGTGTTGGTAGGATTGGTTGAGGTCCCGGGGGCCTCGGTTGTATTTCGGATGTTCAAACAGGCACTTTTTGGTCTTAAGGAGTCTGCTGGTTTATGGTGTTTAGTAGCAGTAGTTTCTTCACTACGATCGCGTGGATTCATCCGCGATCTCGTAGAGTGCAATAGTGGGGCAGGCATTTGGTTCTATGCGATTGCGTGGTTAGGATTGCGATCGCATAGGTTGAGAAGGTGAAGCAGTGGGACCGTGTGGGCTTTGGTGCGATCGCATAGAGGTTCTGAGGCGCGTGTGGGGGATGGAGATTCGTTCTATGTGATCGGGTGTGTTGGTATGCGATTGCAGAGAGTGGGCTGGTCTGTGCATCGCGAACGCATCCCTGGGAATGCGATTGCACTGAACGGGATATAAGTGCTTGGCAGAATGTTTTAAAGCCCATTGTTGGAAAATATTGTCCATTTTCCTCCATTGATAAGCGGACTTAGAGCTATTTGAGAGGGTTTGAAGAAGAAATCTCACATGGAGGTAAGGTTTTCAACTTCATAACTCGTTTCTATGTCATTTTCTAAGTAATTAAACCGGAAAAATTGTTTAAATTAAACCAAAAATTTTGGAAACTTAAGTTCATGGAATTGGAATTTGCTTTTGAGAAATTGAGTGGGAAATTGTGGTCCGTTTTGGTGTTCTTGGTATGTATAGAATCGTGGGAAAATGAGCATTCTAGTGATATAAATTTTATCAAATTCCGAGATGTGGGCATGGGGCTCGGGTTTCCGGTTTTGGTTAGATTCGGAGCAATAGGGAGCCAATTTAGGGGCAACAGCATCGCGGATTAGTATTGTGGCCCGGTAGAGGTAAGTAATGGTCATAAATCCTGTCCTGAGGGTATGAAACCCCGGACTTCATATTTCTCACTGTTTTTAGAATGGCGCACATATCGGATGACGAGTACGTGGCGCGCACTAATTTTTTGATTGGACTTGGTCCTGTCCACGACAACTATGGCGTTGGGTATTTTACTCTAAAACATATGTTAGATTGTATTCTAAAGACTATTGCTATATTTGGGCTATAATCCGTGTTTGGGGCCTCGTGCCGACTTGCTTAGACCACTTGGGGGATTTTTATTGGTATTTCCTCACTGTTGATTTATGATTTACACTCAATCATGTTGTGCTTAGCTATTTTCGAAACTCAGCCTTATTTACACTATTTTGAGATATAAAAATGATGTTTTGGGTCGAGTACCCCCTTTTACTGATACACCCGAGGGGCTTGTGAGAGGTTCTGACTGAGGATATGATACGCCACGAGGTGGCTTGATATTAGCGCTTGGCCTGAATGAGCCCCTCCGGAGTATGTACACACCCCCACTGAGCACATGTACCTACTAAGTGCGAGTGCTAAGTGTCGAGTGCTGAGTGACTAGTGATTGGGAGGCATTAGTGACAGTGAGGTTGTCCGAGGGGCTGATACTGAGTGGTTGTGAGGTGTTGGGTGATCATCTGCCCGAGGGGCAATTTATGATTCATGTCATTGCCCGAGGGGCAATTTATGATTCATGTCTTTTCCCGAGGGGCTACTTATGGTTTATTTCATTTTATACTAAATTCTTCGGTTATTTTTATTTCGGAAATTGTTGTAAAACACATTTTTCAAAGGATTTTACTGATGTTGGCTTTTAAGGCATGTGGATTTCGTATATCTATGTATATACTGTTGGAAAGAAAGGTTGTGCATATTGTGAACTGATGATATTGATTATATATGTTTCTTGCCGCTTAGACTTTATTTATCTCCATTAGTACTGAGTTGGCGTACTATCATGACTCTCTGTGCCCCTGTGTAATGATACATGTGCTGATACTGAGGGTTAGACATCTATTCCCTGCGGAGCTGGAGTTCGGAATATTGAGGTAGTTGTTCAGCATCCACAACATCTCTGTTTTCCCTTCTTATGTTGTATCTTGTTATTCGTTCGGAGGTTTTGTATTATAACAGTAAACCTTTTGGCATATTTCTTAGATGTTCATGACATGTTGACTCCGGGTTTTGGGGATGGTTAGACTGTTAAGTTGTTTATTTGCCTAATGGATTCAATAATTCTATACACGTTTATGAAATGTTGAAATTGGTTGGGAATTTTGAAAGAAACTGTAATTATGTGATTATTGGCTAGCCTAGTTCCACGATAGGCGCCATCACGGCCGGTTTAGGATTTGGTGTCGTGACAGATGTGATAGGGGGTAAGGTTTGAAATGGGGGGTTGAGAGAGGGTTAGGACACTTACATATGAAAATCGGGTCAGTTCCGGGCCGTTGGATCTATTGAAGATCAACGGCCAGGATTAATTGGGTGCTAAACGTCGCCGTTTAGGTGAGTGATAGGGCTGAACCGGTCTAAAGGGTGTTGGTCTTGGGTATTGTCACGAACCAAAATACTAACACAGGTCGTGATGGCGTCCAACACCGTGGTTAGGCAAGCCCACAGTCATATTACTAAGGATTTTTCCCAACACGTGCCAAGTTTTAACGTTCAGAACATTAATTGATAAAGATAATAAGCCATTCTAACAAAAAGAAGTCATAAATAGGCATGAACGATTATATATATACAGACCCGCAAAGCATAATAACTACTACATGTGCGCCAGGAACTAGTGTCACAAGTCATACGGGCATAATAACAGAATATACAAAGGATGTAATATAACTGTCCCACTCTCTGGATGAAACAGATGGTAAATACAACTGTCCCACTCAAATAAATTTTGGAAGTAAATAAACAATTATTATTTCATTTTTCCCTTTTTAAACTATCTTCCCACTCAATGTCCATGAAAATTATTTACAATTTAGCATGCGCATACAGGATAAGGACAACCGGCCTGAGCCATCATAATAATCATATATGTGCACTTCCGAGGGTAGAACGACCCGAACCATAATATATCTTTCAATCTTGTTGTGGCGTACGACCCACTCCCATGAGAGTGGGGGAAATAACAGTCCACTCGCGGAATGTAAATTGCGAAGCAGTCACAATCCACACAATCCACACAATATTCTTCATAAATTACTTTTTAGTGAACAATTCCTTTAAAATTTTGTAATTCCATGATCTTAGGGAAACAAGCCGCATGTAACATTAATTCATTAAGCATATAGTTCATTTCAAGGAAAAACACAAGGCATGGTGTAGGCCTAACTACCCGGACATAACAGTAATAGTCAATACGTACGGACTCTCATCACTTTGTGCGTACGTATCCCCCACAATCATTATCACATAGCCATTTAAATCACCTAGGAGGACAATTCCCTCTTACAAGGTTAAAAAGGAGACTCACCTCGTGTCTAACCTACTCCCCGGGTAAAGAATGCGTCCGAAACACTGAACTCGTCACCCAAGGATTCAAAACTAATCAAACGTTACGTAAATATATCAAATTACTCAAAGCATGGAATTCTCCTACTACTTAGTCAAATTCACCATTCTTGAAGAAATCCCAAAATCCATCCCTGGGCCCGCATGCTCGAATTCCAAAAATTCTCGAAGGAAACACTAACCCATAACCTACGGATCATTAATATATGATTTTTGTATGATTTCATAGCCAATTCACGGGTAATTCTCTAAATTCTCAAAAGCCCTAGGTTACTACCCAATCCCTTAATTTTCCACTAATTAGGTAGTTAATTCAACTAGGAATTCATGCATTAACTAACTTAAAGGTAGAATTCACTTACCTTTTCAATAGCTAGGTCGTGGAGCTCTTTCCCAAGAATTCAAGGTCTCTAATGAAGGAAGAAAATGGGGTGAAATGAAATAATCCCGTGTTTTAAAGAACTTACTGCCTACATTGGTTCCGCACCTGCGGCATAAGGACCGCACCTGTGGTCTCGTGCCTGCGAGAAAAGACTCGCACCTGCGTAAGAGGGGCAAGGGGCCTGGGCTCGCACATGAGGAGAGGAGCTCGCACCTGTGGTTGCGCTCCTGCGGATATTATCCGCCCCTACGAGAAATGGTCAGCCTCACCAGAAACCGCACCTGCGAGGCAGGGACTGCAGGAGCAGTCGCGCACCTGCGATTGGGCAACTGCACCTGCGGTCATACCTGATCAGGTGCACCAACAACAGTTTCAACTGGTTTTTGGCCTCGTTTGGTGCCCAAGAGGCATCTGGGCCCACCCGAGCCCCCATCAAAATATACACACAAGTCCCAAATAATTATACAGACTTGCTCGAGCCTTCGGAACACCCAAAACAACGTTAAAACTCAATATCACACCTCAAAACTCCTAGAATCAAACTTAGGAACCTTAAGTTTCTTGAATTCGCTAACAATGCGCCGATCTGACCTATACTACTCGCAATGACTCCAAATTTTGCGAGCAAGTCATGAATGACATAACGGAACTATTCCCGGTCTCCGAATTCTATGTGGACTTCGATAACACAATAACACGTTCCAAACCAGAATATGAACTTAAGGAAACTCTTATTTCGATATTGGGCGCCGAAACGCTCCCGGGTCATCCACAACCCATTCAGAACATACGCCCAAGTCCGAAATCATCAAACGAAGCTACCAGAACCTTCAAAACTCGATTCCGAGGTCGTTTACTAAAAATGTTGACCGATGTCAAAGTTGGCCTTAAAGGCCAACCTGAAGGAACCAAGTGTTCCAATATTGATCTAAACACTTTCGAATCCCGGACCACTCGCTCCCGCAAGTCATAAATCACAATAAGCTGCTATGGAAAGTTTCATTTAGGGAAATGGGGTCCGACAACGTAAAACGACCGGTCGGGTCGTTACATTATCCACCTCTTAAACAAACGTTAGTCCTGGAACAGGTCTAGAATAATACATGAAGTGTTGAATAAGTGTGGATATTTGCTCCGCATGCCCTCCTCGGACTCCCATGTTGCCTCCTAACCTAGTTGGCCCCTCCACTGGACCTTTACGGTAGAAACTCTCTTGGACCTCAACTGGTGATCCTATCTATCAATAATAGCAACTGGCTCCTCCGCATAGCCCAACCTCTCATCCAACTGAATAGTGCTGAAATCAACCACGTGAGAGAAGTCAGCGTGGTACCTCCGGAGCATGGATACATGAAAGACTGGATGAACTCCTGACAAACTGGGAGGTAAATCTAGCTCATAAGAAACCTCCCCAACTCGCCTCAGCTTTCCCTTCTTTCCGAACCTCATAATACCCTTCATCGGGGAAACCTTTAAAAGGACCTTATCTCCCTCCATAAATGATACATCACACGCTTTCTAATCTGTGTACCTCTTATGTTTAGACTGTGCTATGCGGAGCCTCTCATGAATCAACTTCACTTTCCCAAAGCATCCCTCACTAGGTTGGTCCCATATAACTTAGGCTCGCCATGCTCAAACCACCCGATAGGAGAACAACATCACCGACTATACAAAGCCTCAAATGGTGCCATCTCAATGCTGGACTGATAACTACTATTGTAAGAAAACTCGGCCAAAGGCAAGAAGTGGTCCCACCGACCTCCGAAGTCAATCACCAATGCCCTGAGCATGTCCTCAAACATCTGAACTGTACACTCCGACTGACTATAAGTTTGAGGGTGAAATGCTGTGTTGATATCTATCTTGGTATCCATCTCACTATGCAATGCGCTCTAGAAGTGCGAGGTGAACAGAGGATCTTGATTTGATATTATGGACACCGGTACACCGTGCAACCGGACTATCTCCTGAATGTAGATATGTGCCAACTTTTCAGAAGTTTATGTAGTAGCCATTGGAATGAAATGCACCGATTTGATCAATCTATCCACAATGACTCAAAACACATCAACCTTCCGCAGAGTCCGAGGCAAACCAACCACGAAGTCCATGGTGATGTGTTCCCACTTCCACTCCGGAATAGGCATCTGCTGAAGTAGTCCTCCTGGCTTCTGGTGCTCATACTTAACCTGCTGGCAATTAAGACACCTAGACACATACTCCACAATGTCCTTCTTCATCTCCCTCCACCGGTAATGCTGCTTCAAATCACGATACATCTTCGTAGCACCAGGATAAGCATAATACCGAGAACTGTGTGCCTCCTATAGAATCCTCCCTCTCAGGCCATCGACATTAGGAACACATAAACGGCCCTCAAGTCTCAGAACTCCATCCTCGCCAATAGTAACCTCCTTGGAACCACCCCGAACCACTGTCTCCCGCAGCTGTGCCAAGCACGAATCAACAAACTGTCGAGCCTTAATCTCTCCCAATAACGAAGAGTGAGCAACTACATGTGCTAAAACTCGGCGAGGCTCTGAAAGGTCTAACCTCACCAGGCGATTAGCTAAGGACTGAATGTCCAAGTCTAGAGGTCTCTCCTATGCTGCAATGTAAGCCAAACTACCCATACTCTCTGCCTTCCTACTCAAGGCATCTACTACCATGTTTGCCTTGCCCGGATGATAAAGAATGGTGATATCATAATACTTCAACAACTAAAGCCATATGAAATACCTCAAATAAAGATCCCTATGCTTGAACAAGTGCTGCAAGCTACGATGGTATGTGTAAACCTCATACGACACCCTATACAATTAGTGCCTCCAAATCTTAAGAGCATGAACAATCGCCGCCAACTCTAAATGGTGCACATGGATTCTCATGAACCTTCAGTTGGCGCGAAGCATAAGAAATAACTCTCCCTCCCTACATCAACACACACCCCAATCTAATGCACGAAGCGTCGAATACACTGTATAGATCCCCGAACCAGAAGGTAATAACAGAACAGGTGTTGAGGTCAATACTTCCTTGAGCTTCTGAAATCACTCCTCACACTCGTCGGACCATCTAAACGGGGCATTCATCTGAGCCAATCTAGTCAATGGAGCTGCAATAGAAGAGAACCCCTCCACAATTCGGCGATAATAGCCTGCTAGACCCAAAACGCTCCTGATCTCTACGGCTAAAGTCGGACGCGATCAACTCTGAACTGCCTCAATCTTCTAAGGATAAACCTTGATAACCTCTCCGGATACCACATGCCCCAAGAATTCCACGGAATCCGACCAGAACTCACACTTGGAGAACTTAGCACATATCTTCTATTCTCGCAAAGTCTAGAGCACAACTCTCAAATGTTGCTGGTGCTCCCCCAGGCTACGTGAGTAAATCAAAATGTCATCAATGAAGGCAATGACAAAGTAATCAATATACGGCCTGAACACCCTATTCATCAAGTCCATGAATGCTACTGGGGCATTAGTTAAGCCAAACGACATTACCAGGAACTCATAATGGACATACCTCGTGCGAAATGATGTCTTCGGAACATCTGAGGCCCGAATTGTCAACTGATGATATCTCGGTCTTAAATCAATATTAGAAAACACCTGAGCACCCTGCAACTGGTCAAACAAATCATCGATTCACGGCAAAGGGTACTTGTTCTTAATGGTGACCTTGTTCAACTGGCGGTAATCAATACACATCCGCATAGACCCATCCTTCTTCTTCCTAAATAGAACTGGAGCACCCCACGACGATACACTCGGTTTGATGAACCCCTTATCCAACAATATCACGATCTGGAGGCATGCCCGGAAAGTCTCAAGGAAATACATCAGCAAACTCTCAAACAGCTGGAACTGGATCAATCGTCGGTGACTCGGCGGTGGTGTCTCGCACATAAGAAAGATAGGCCAGGAAACCCTTATCGACCATATGTCGAGCCTTCATGAATGAAATAACACGGTTCGTTTCACTAACTGAGGAACCTCTCCACTCTAGCCTGGGCGATTCGGGCATTGCTAAAGTAAGTGTCTTGGCGTGTCAATCTAGCACGACATGATAAGGAGATAGCCAATACATGCCTAAAACAACCTCGAAATCAACCATGTCCAGAAATAAGAGAATCGCTCGAGTCTCGAACCCGCATAACGTAACCATACATGATCGGTAAACCCGAACTACCAACACATAATCGCCCATACGACTGGATATACATATAAGAGAACCCAATGACTCACAAGCGACATCCTGAAAATGAGCAAGTAAGACCGAAACATAGGAATAGGTGGATCCTGGATCAAATAACACAGATTCCTCTCTACCACATACTTCAATAGTACATGTGATCACGGCGTCTAAGGAAACTGCATCTGATCTGGCCAACATAGAATCTAGCTGGAGCACCGAAAGACTGAGCCCCGCCCGAATGAATAGGAGCTGGCTGATCTACCCCTGACTGGACTCCACCTCTAGGACGAGCCCTACCGACCTGTCCCACAACTCTAGGTGTCCTGACCCATAGGCTGAAAATCCTGCTGCACTGCTTTGCCCCGAGACCTGGGACAATGCCTCTTCATATGACCTGGATCCCCACACTCATAACAACATCCAAGTATCATAACCTGCTGCCCCGAATAGAATCCCTAAAAGGCCGAAGAGCGATGTTTACTCTCTGGCATAGGACTGAAGTAGGGACTGGGGGATCTCGGATACTGGAATACCCACTAGGTGAACTCTGAATGGCTGGAGGGTGGTAGGAACGCTCTGGCATAGCGCTGAAATAAGACCTCGCTGGAATACATCGGGGATGTGGTAGGGGTGCTGAATATAGAGGCATGCTGGGCTGACCTCTACCGAACTGACCTCTGAAATCCCCAGAGAATCTGGCCCTCTTGTCTTGCTGACCCTGCTGTCTACCTCTTGATCAATAGCCCTCAATTCGACGAGCTATATCGACCACCAGCCGATAGGGAGTCCCCATATCCACCTCTCGGGCCATGTTGGCCCAAATACCGGAGTGCAGCCCTCCTACAAATCTCCACACTCTCTCGGCATCAGTAGGTAATATCATGAGTGCGTTGCGAGACTACTCTGAGGATGTAGCCTCATAATCTGTCACTGACATCTGTCCCTGCTCCAGCTGCTCAAACTCATATCGCATATTTTCCCTCTCAGAGGGTGGGATATACCTGTCTAGAAACATCTAAGTGAACTGCTCCCAATTGATAGGAGGAATATCTGCTAGCCTTCTGAGAATATAGAACTGCCACCATCTGCGAGCTATGCCCTCTAATTGGAAGGCAGTGAAGTCCACTCCATGGGGCTTTTATAATTTATTATGTTGTGCAGCATGTCCTGGGCATCCTCGCCTCGCTCACCTCGAAGACTGGAGGGTGAAATCGTGTCCATCTATCCAATAACTTCTGCGGATCATCGTCCGCAGCTGGTCTGGGCTCAGATGCTGTTGCTACAGGCTAGACCCCACCCACAGGTAGTGTACCCGGGGTATGATGTAATGCTGCTGCTTGACCTACAGCCTGGGCGGTAGGAGTCTGGGCCCTCCCTCCTGCCTAAGATGTGGCAGGATCTGCAGGAAATAAACCAGCCTGGGACATGGTGTCCATAAACCGCATCATACGGCCCATGATCTCCTGGAAGCCTAGCACCGTCATAAATTCCACTGGAGCAGGACCTGCTGGGGACACCTCACCCTCCTCCTCTATATTAGGATCCTTTGATGGTAATGCAACTAGGATAGCTCGGGGACACCCTCGTCCCCTACCTCGGGTCGATGCCCTCTCCCAGCCTCTGCCACAGCCTCGAACAACAGGGGTAGCAGCCCCTCCCGGGTCTGGAACATCGGATGTACGCGTCCCCACTGTAAGGACCCGTAAAATTTCTATGTCTAAAATAATGCCTGAATAGGTCCCTATACTGTTATAACTGTAAAAATTCTTAAAGCGGTCCTCTTTTGAGTAAAAAGTATCCCCGAACTTGAATGATTAAATTTTCCAAAAATTGCGCGTTATGCGACGCACTATGCGATTGCATAACTGGTATGCAGACCGCATAGTGGTCGCATAGCTGGACAGTTTCCTGTCAATTTTGAGGACATCTATAAGGCCTAGAATGCGATCGAACTGCACGAATGTGGGCCGCATAGTTGTCGCATTCTTGAACCATGGTTTTTGCGAGGGAGGTTATGCGATCGCATAACAGGTATGCGGACCGCATAGTGGTCGCATATCTGGGGCAGTGTGGTTCCCATTTTGGCCCATTTGAATGCCAACTATGTGACAGAAATGGAGTCCGCATAGCAGGAATGCGATCGCATTCCTGACCGCATTTCTGTGTCGGGGCTCCTATTTTCTAAATTTATGACCCGTCCCCCTGTTTTATAAAACATCCCTTCCCTTAATTTTTAACGATTTTCTGACAAAAAATAGAGAGAGAATAATAGAGTTCTTGAGAGAGAAGGTTTCAACATCATCCAATTTGATTTTCCAAAATCCCTCAATCCCGAAAATTATCGAGTTATTGTCATCTTTTTCACTCAAAGAGGTAAGTCTTCACACTATTTCCCCAATTTCTCAGATTTTGTGTAGGAATGAAACACACACAGGTTTGTTCTTGAAAATCAAAAGCGAAATCTTGCATGCATGTGAGTTAAACCACGTAATCTAGTAAAGGGAAAAACAAGTTTGGGTAATTATTTTCAAAAGGGGGTTAGTAGTCTAAAGGGTCACATAGTGTTTGATAAAATGATCAATTGGGTACAAGATTCCTAATTCTAAGTGAAATATGTTAGATTATGGAATACACTAGCGGTGCTAGACGGTCCGGTGGATTGTGATAGAAATTAAAAAGGGGATGACTCGAGGTATGTATGGCTAACTTTAATCTTCATAGAGTCATCTTGTTGGTGTCCAAACATTCCGTATGAGTTTCTTGGTAAGTATATGTTAATTGATTGCCCGGTTTTGTTGAGGTGTGAGATTGCATTCTCTGATTTGTCATAGTCGATTATCGTGACAATTGAAATTGTGAAAGGTGACTTCTATGTGATTACTCTAACATGTGCAAGGTCCGTTAAATGCTTGAGTATGCTGGTATGAAAGAATGATAACAAATTCAAATGTGTAAATGTATCTAAGTGATAAGTGCTATGTAACAAGTGATGAAGGGGAATTGTGAATTGATATAATTGAACTAAATAACCATGGAAATATCGTATATGACTCATTGTTGACAAGGTTTACTGTGGCTTAACCTCATACGGGTTGTTGATTGTCATGAATTTACATTCTTGTTTATGAGCATCTTTGTGGTTGAATTAATGGATGTTAAATACTATTGTGAACACATGACTGGTTGGGTGTTATGAAATTATACTCTCGGTGATATGAAACCGTATGATTGAATTGTGGGTTGTTTTTGTTTGCCATGAAATGTGATGGTCCGGTGGGATCGGGTAGCACGCCGCAACACGTAGTGATAAGGGTAGAGAGGTAACAAGGGTGGAGTGTAAACTGTACGGTGGGATCAGGTCGCTCGCCGCAATAGAAATGTAAGGTGCGATCAGGTTGCACGCCGTAACACGTGGTAATAATGGTGGAGAGGTAACAAGGGTGGACTGTAAAAGGAAATGTGATTGTGATAAAACGAGAATGTGTGATGCTCTCAATTGTACTTGTTTTCTATATCACTGTGAACTATGTGTTGGTTCCTTTAACTTCTTTCTATTTGTGCATCTCTTGATTTTACTTTAAGTAAAGTTTGCTCATACTTACTAGTACTATTCCACAGTACTAACGTCCCTTTTGCCGGGGACGCTACATCTTTTATATGGATGTAGGTGGGTCCATAGAAGGTGGCTCAGCTCGCCGTTAGTGGTGCCTCCTCATCCTCTTTCAGCAAGTACTGGTGAGCCCCACTCCCTCCCGGGGCCGTGTGTAATTCATGCCATCTCTTTGAGTCTGTTATGTACTGTATGGTATAGCTGGGGCCTTGTTGCCAGCAAGTATTGTATAAACTCCTAGTATTCATAGAGGCTCCCTAGACATGATTTGGGTGTACATATGTATTTTCGGTAGTAACTGTACGTATTCAAAATCATTGTCCGTATTGGGAAGTTATGTATGTATTGTGTATGTTTTGGGAATCAATTGTTGGAATGCTAAAAGAGAAACAAACTTAAGTTTGTAAATCCTTGCTTCAATTCCTATGTTGTTATTTCATATCGAATATGGTGCATTGTATATACGCGGGAAACACGTTGGGTAGGAAAGGAAATCCAGGTCCGCTTGACCGGGTTCACCCGGTTAGGTGCCGGTCTCGTCCCTCGGTTTTGGGGCGTGATACTCACCATCTGTTAGAGAATAGAAGAATGAGATTTAGTAAACCATCGGCTGCACGATAGAAATAAAATAAGGAGAGGTTTCCTAGCACCCTATAGCTTCCCGAAGATAAGTACAGACGTCTCCATACCAATCCACAAGACTCTACTAGGTTTACTCCTGACTTGTGAGACCTACGTGAACCTAGAACTCTTATACCATGCTGTCACGACCCAAAATACTAACTCAGGTCGTGATGCCGCCCAACACCGGGGTTAGGCAAGCCCACACTCAGATTACTACGGAATTTTCCCATATTTGATTAAACAACCCAACACGTGCCAAGTTTTAAAGTTCATAACATTAATTGAAAACAATAATAAGTCATTCTAACCAAAAGCAGTCATAAAGAGGTGTGAGCCAATATATATATACAGACCCGCAAACCATAATAACTACTACATGTGTGCCAGGAACTAGTGTCACAAGTCCTATGGGTATACTAACAGAATATACAAAAGATGTAATATAATAGTCCCACTGTCTGGAAGAAATAGACGGGAAATACAATAGAAACTCCATGGAGCTACCGAGGATCGTCAGGAGAAGCAAATCACCGTGAAGTCAGCTCCAACCATGATCAGAATCGAGCTCCGGTCTGGTAACCAGATGCACCAGCCTCACAACCTGTACAATTAAGTATAGAAGCGTAGCATGAGTACATAAAAAATATTTACCTAGTGAGTATCCCGCCTAACCTCGAAGAAGTAGTGACGAGGGGTCGACTTGACACTCACTAAGGTTCAACAAAATAATTAAACAAGATATAATATCAGTAATAGGCATACGAGGATGATGAAAACATTGGACATTAAAGACAATTGTAATTCAAATATGCTGGAATTAAATAAACAATTATTATTTCATTTTTTCCCTTTTTAAAATATCTGCCCACTCAACGTCCATGAAAATCATTTACAATTTAGCATGCGCATACATGATAAGAAAAAGCGGCCTGACCATCATAATAATCATATCTGTTCATTGCCGAGGGACGAACGGCCCGAACCATAATATATCTTTCAATCTCGCAGTGGCGTACGTCCCGCTCCCATGAGAATGGGGGAAATAACACTTCGCTCGCGGCGTGTAAATTGCAAAAGAGGTCACGTGCACACACAATCCACAAGATATTCTTCTTACATTACTTTTCAGTGAACAATTCCTTTAAAATTCTCAAATTCCATGATCTCAGGGAAACAAACTGCATGTAACATTAATTCATTAAGCATATACTTCATTTCAAGGAAAACCACAAGGCATGGTGTAGGCCTAACTACCCGGACATAATAATAATAGTCGCTACGTACAGACTCTCTTCACTTTGTGCGTACGTATCTCCCACAAACATTAGCACATAGACATTTAAATCACCCAGGGGGACAATTACTTCTTACAAGGTTAGAAAGGAGACTTACCTCGTTTCGAACCTACCCCCTAAGTCAAGAATGCGCCCGAAACTCCGAACTCGTCACCCAAGGACTCGAAACAAATCAAACGTCACGTAAATATATCAAATTATAATCAAAGCAAGGAATTCTCCTACTAATTAGTCAAATTCACCAATGCTTGAAGAAATCCAAAAATCCAACTCCGGGCCCGCATGCTCGGATTCCAAAAAATCTCGAAAGAAACACTCACCCATAACCTAAGGATCATTAATATATGATTTTTGTATGATTTCCTAGACAATTCACGGGTAATTCTCTAAATTCTCGAAAGCCCTAGGTTACTACCCAATTCCTTAATTTTCCACTAATTAGGTAGTTAATTCAACTAGGAATTCATGCATTAACTAACTTTAGGGTAGAATTCACTTACTTTTTTAGTAGCTAGGTCGTGGAGCTCTTTCCCATGCTTTTAAGGTCTCTAATGGCGGAAGAGAATGGGGTGAAATGAAATACTCCTATGTTTTAAATAACTTACTTCCTACTTTGGTTGTGCACCTGCGGCTCAAGGATCGCACATGCGGTCTCGCGCCTGAGAAAAGACTTGCACCTACGGAAGAGGGGAAAGGTGTCTGGGCTCGCACTTGCGGAGAGGAGCTCGCACATGCGGCTCCGCTCCTTTTGATATTATTTGCACCTGCGAGCAATGGGCAGCCTCACCTGAAGCCGCACCTACGTGGGAGGGACCGTAGGAGCGGTCGAGCACCTGCGACTGGACAACCTCAGCTGCGGTCACACCAGATCAGGTGCACCAGCAACTGCTTCAGCTGATTTTTGGCCTCGTTTGGTGCCCGACAGGTACCTGGGCCCACCCGAGCCCCCGTCCAAATATACCAACAAGTCCCAAATCATAATACAGACTCTCTTAAGCCTTCAGAAAACCCAAAACAATGCTAAAACTCCCAATCACGCCTCAAAACCCCTAGAATAAAACTTTAGAACTTTAAGTTTCTTGAATTCGCTAAAAATGCGTCGAACTGACCTATACTACTCGTAATGACCCCAAATTTTGCGAGCAAGCCGTGAATGATATAACGGAACTATTCCTGGTCTTATAATTTTCTTAGGACTTCGATAACACAAAGACACATCCCAAACCACAATATGAACTTAAGGAAATTCTTATTTCGATATTGGGTGCCGAAATGCTCCCGGGTCATCCACAACCCATTCCGAACATATGCCCAAGTCCGAAATCATCATACTAAAGTACCGGAACTGTGAAAACTCAATTCCGAGATCGTTTACTAAAAATGTTGACCGAAGTCAAACTTGGTCTTAAAGGCCAACCTGAAGGAACCAAGTATTCAAATATTTCTCTACACACTTCCGAATCCCGGACCACCCGCCCCCGCAAGTCATAAATCACAATAAGCCACTATGGGAAGTTTAATTTAGGGGAACGGGGTCCGACAACTCAAAATGACCGGTTGGGTCATTACAGGTATTTGGGTTAAGTTAGGGGATTGGGCATGTTTTTTGGTTTTTGATTTTGGGATTGGCTTGAATCCCTTTTGTTTAATTAATTTTAAAACCTAAATAATTTTAATTAAATCCTAAATTATCTCAGATTAAGAAATTATACTAATTAACTATTTTTATTATTTACAAAATTAGTTAATGTTATGTTTTAAAAAGAAAAATTACTAGTTTTAATAATTGAAACTAAAAATGTCAAATATAAACAATTTTTGTGATTTCCTTTTAATAATGTGATTAAATTGTGTAGTTAATATTATATTAAATTAACAACCTAATAATCCAGTATGATGAAGATTTAAATATGTTTTTTATGACTTCATGAAATGAAAAATGCAACTAAAATGCAAACAGTCTCAAACAATTTCCAAAAAATCCTTAAAAAAATATATAAATAAATAGAACTAATTTATTTATTAATTTTGTAGGAGAATTTTTGAAGGGTAAAAATTACATGCTCACAACTGCCCCTCTTTGCGGGAAGCGTGAAGAATTTTCGAACAAAGACAAAGTGAGCAGTCATTAACCAATTTTACCCATTTTGATACTCCATGAGAAGCGTTTTGAAAAATTTTGACCGAAGATTGCTTCAAATATTTCCTACATGTCCTTAGCTATAAAGGAACCATGCTAGTGTAGTTCTGGAAGTTTTAGTAGCTGGGACTACCGGGAAGCTGTGATTTCACTGTAGTTGCTGTTGTTACTACTGCTGAGCTCCTTATTACACCAAAGTATAAAATGAAGAAAACTAACTAAGCCTATCAGGTACGAGTTACAAGATTCCTATCTGTAAATTCTCCGAAGCTTTGTTTTGAGTCTTCGCTAGTTCTTTACATATACTCCGATCTGGATCTTGATGCTTGTTAGCTGCAGGTGCTGGTTCAATCTTCTTCATCTTTTCGTATCAAGACGGGACATACAAAACTTGTGGCTTCATTCTTGTCATGAGCAGTCCACTTCTTCTCCACTTCTGTACTTTTGGTTCAACATCCTCTTTTCTTCTTTCATTTTATTCATGATTGAGACTTATTCTTTTGGTCGTCTCGAACCCAGTGTCCTAATATATAATCTGCTAAAAAATAAGAAACAAACAAACGAATTTTTATACCCTAGTTTTCACTAGGAAAATTTCGTGAGTTATTGTAACAAAATATTTTACTACTTCATTATTGAAAGTGATGAAAGGCGGGACTGGTGTACCCGGAGTGAATGTAGACTTGGGAGTAGAAACCTTATGTCGAAAAGTGAAATCAACTAAGTATTGGAGACCCTATGTTGGATAGTCCTCATGTTATACTGGAATGAACTAGGGAGTGGGACCCTATGTTACAAAGTCATTAGGTTATGCTGGCATCAACTAGGGAGTAGGACCCTATGTGGGAAAGTCATTAGGTTATGCTGGCATCAACTAGGGAGTGTGAACCTATGTTGGAAAGTGATCAGGTTATGTTGACATCAACAAGGGAGTGGGACGTTATGTTGGGAAATCCTCATGTTATGCTAGCACCAACTAGGGAGTGGGACCATATGTTGGAAATTCATCAGGTTCTTGTCACGACCCAAAATCACTAAGGTTGTGATGGCGCCGGACACAAGGTCAGGGAAGCCAAAACATTAATTAATTGAAATAACTTTCCAGTTTTAACATTTTTGAAATCATTACCTTTTCTTGCATTTCATAATGAAATAAATAAATTTTTTTAAACTTAAATACGACATCACATCAATTCAGTTTAATGAAATAATCCCAAAACGTCCCCAGAACCTTGTGTTTCAAGTTGAGCAATTTCTAAGAATTTTACAAATATTACAAAGCCTGTCCGAAATACGACTGGACCAGGAAATTTAAAATGAAACAGATACAGTATGAATGTGACTCTGTCAGCTGTGGATCGCCTTCAGAAGATACAGCTCGCATAAGTCTCCGAATCATCCACATTTCTATGAAAGTACCTGTGCAATAAAACGCACAGCAAGTGCATCATGAGTACAAAAACAACGTGTACTCAGTAAGTCGCCCACCTAACCTCAGAGAGGTAGTGACGAGGGGGAAACTTAGACTCTTACTAAGGTCCAACAATACAACATATGATAGAATACGATGAAATACAATAGACATGTAAGACAGTGAGCAAGGAGTACATATCAAGTACAGAAATCCTAGTAACAACTGAGAATAATCAACATGTCAAGCCAATACCAATAGAATAGTACCAAATAGTCATGCGCACGGAAGGGTATGACAACCCACCGGAGTCATAAGATAGTCAATCTCTCTATGCAGTGCCGAAGGATCGATCGGCCCGTCCCAAAAGTGCATCTCTCACCCTCTCTACGCACTGCCGAAGGATCGATCGGCCCATCCCAAAAGTGCGGCTCTCAATCTCTCTATGCAATGCAGAAGGACCGATCGGCCCGTCCCAAATGAGCATCTCTCAATCTCTCTACGCACTATCGAAGGATCGATTGGACCATCCCAAAAGTGTGTCTCTCAATCTCTCTATGCATTGTCGAAGGATCGATCGGCCCGTCCCAAAAGTGCACCTCTGAATCTCTCTATGTACTGCCGAAGGATCGATTGGGCCTTCCCAAAAGTTCGGCTATCAATCTCTCTATGCACTACCGAAGGATCGATCGGGCCGTCCCAAAAGTGCATCTCTCAATCTCTCTAAGCACTGCCGAAGGATCGGTCGGCCCATACCAAAAGTGCGGCTCTCACTATAATAATCCTCTCTATGCATTGCTGAAGGATCGATCGGCCCGTCCCAAAAGTGCACCTCTAAATATAATACGGCTAGCCTGCTCGCAAATCATACATGCGACTTATGTGCTCATAAGTACACATACACAAATACAGGGTCTTCCTGCTCGCGAATCACTCAAGCGACTCGGGCACCCAAAGTTACACATATCCTTATAATAAATTCGTATTTTATAAAGAAAACCATTTTTCTCAGGAAAATAAGAAATTCTTTATTAAGAGAAACATTAAATGTAAGTTTTTAAATATTTTTTTTTAAACTCCTTTGACCAGTTTAGTAATACTCAATGATACATCCCAGTCCAGGTACACATATATTCAGAAAGGAAATAATTCTCTTTGTAGAGGGTTAACAATATGAACTCTAGTTTTCTTTTAAACATTCTATCACGTTTTCGGTCATGTTAGCAGATTAATATTATAGGAAGGTTTATAGGTATATACATAAAGCATGCTAGTCGGTCCTAGGATAACCGGATATCGCATAATAGTAGTTATACAAGGACTCCTATCACCTCGTGCGTACGTAGCCCCCAAAAATAATAACATGTATTTAATTCACCTAGGGGAAAGATTCCCCCTCACGAAGTTAGAAAGGAGACTTACCTCATGTTGAATCTACCTCTCGGACCAAGGATGCGTCCGAAACTCCGAACTCTACACCCGAGGACTCGTAACTAGCCAAATATTGTACAATTATATCAATTCATGCTCAAAGTAGGGAAATTATCCTATTTATTCAATAAATTCGACATTGTTGAAGAATTCCCAACATTCAACCCCAGGCCCGCACGGTCGAATTCCGAAAATTCTCGAAGGAATCACTCACCCATAGCCTAAGGATCGTTAATATGCGATTTCTACTTAAATTCATAGCAATAAATGAGTAATTCATCCAATTCCTCAACAACCCTAAATTACTACCCAAATCGTGATTTTTCCATGGAAATCCTTAGATGCTAGGATGAAATCTTGTAAAAAGAAGTTAAGGAGTGAAGAAAATGAGTTAGAAATCAGTTACCAACATTTTGGAGAAGAAAGAGTGTTTGAAAAATCGCCTCGTATGTCTTTGGGGTCTTGAAAAATGAAAAATAAATGAAAATATCAGATATTTATACTCCTCTCAGGACCCCCACCGTGGTCAGTGAATAAGAGACCCCGACTGGGCTAGCAAAGTCAAGAAAAACTGAAGAAAACCAAGAAAAAAATGATTGCAGTGACATGCTTTAATAGATTGGCCATTACATTCTCTACAGATGTCCAAATTATGATTTCTTTATTTTTGTGGAAAGTAGACACGATGGGCTACAACTTTTCTTTTTGAATCATCTCAAAATTCTTTGTAGATAAAATGATATATGGCTCTGAAGTTGAACCAGCGGCCCAGCTCTTCGACCGCGGACCGCGAAAACACGACTGAGGCCGCGAAGCCCCCCACTGCGGCAAGCACAAAAAGGACCGCGGACCGCGCTGGTGGGTTCAAAGATTTGACTTCTCTGACCTGCAACAGCTATATATTAAGCCTAAGGACATCCCGGAACCTACCCGAAACTCATCCGAGCCCTCGGAACTTCAAATTGAGCGTACCAACAAGTCCCAAATCATCCCATAGACTTGCTCGAGCCTTTGGAACACCCAAAACTAAAACTCAGAATCACACCACAAAATCCCTAAAATCAAACTTAAGAACTTTAAGTTCTTGAATTCAATAACAATGTGTCGAACCGACCTATACTACTCGGAATGACATAAACTTTTGCGAGCAAGTCATATTCGACATTACGGACTTGCTCCTACTTCCGAAATCGCATTACGACCCCGATATCAAAATTTCCACTTCCAGCCGGATTATTCAAGAAAACCTTTAAATTTCTAACTTTAGCCAAGTGACTTTAACATAACCTACGAACATCCGAATTCACTTCCGATCGTGCTCCCAACTCCAGAATCACCGTACGAAGCTATTCCCGGACTCGGAATCCCAAACAGACATCTATAACATTGAGAGGTCTTCCAACTAAACTTATGAAATTTCTTCTAAAATTCTAACTTCCTCAATATACGCCAAAATGCTATCGGGTCATCCAATACTCGATCTGGACATACACCCAAGTGGGAAATCATCATACGAACCTGTTGGAACCTTCAGATGCTGGTTCTGAGATCGTTTGCTCAAAATTCCAATCTTAATCAATTTCTTCAACTTAAGTCTTCCGAAATGAGAATTTTCCTTCCAATTTGACCCTCAACTTCCCGAATTTCAACTCCGACCATACGCACAAGTCATAATACCCGAAATGAAGTTGTTCCTGACTTCCAACCGTTGAACAACATGCTAGAGCTCAAAAAAACCGGTCGGGTCGTTACATTCTCCCCCACATAAACAGACGTTCGTCCTCAAACGTGCCAAGAACTTCTCTTGAGTTATCTGAAATCACTGTTTAAAACCACGCACCTACCCGTGTTGCCACAACCCAGCTGAACATATAAGCTTTGATAAAATCTGAGGATAACCTCCCTTATCCCTACAACAAATTCTGAACTCAATTCCAACACCGAAAATTCTCTACCAGGCCCTTTTTCTGATATCTGAACACCGTATTAACTGCGTACTTTTGCTGAATCGGCACCATACACTGCATACTCGATCATCTAACCACAATGACGCTCCCTGGACCTCAATAGCCAGAATTCTACGAATTTGATGCTCTCAATCCACTTTATAAGATATATACATGCATCCTGCTATAACGCTGACGATACCATCACTATGGAGGAGATGTGCAGAAATTTCCTAACCAACTGCAGAGTTAACCAAAACATTGACATCCTTTCTCATGACTTAGATCGCCATCTCATTGTAGACCAAATAATGGTGATTGTCCTGTAGTTCACTTCACAAAATCTCATCGCACTTGACCCTTGTCCAATAATCTCATCTCACCTAGTATGAACTGTTCAAATAGCAAATCATCCCAGACATGAACAACAATAAATGCCAAAATGCGCCAATAGGCCACCACTCGAACATGATACATAAGAAATGACTCAGGAAAGGACTACTCAACTCACGCAACTAGTATAGACTTTCCTTAGAGAAATGGAAGTAAAACAACAGGAAAAAAATAATTATAGCATCCCTACACAACATCACACTGTTGCAGCGTGCAACCCGATCAAAATAACATACCCGTGGAGGTGTGCCACCCGATCCTATCATAAGATTGACATAAAAGGATAAACACGGAGCTGAATTGCTCATTATTACAAATCACTGGATACCAGTCATAAGCACACTAAGTGCATAATAGCTTTTTGGGGAGGTTGATAGAGCCATATGCTACAAACCCAAGCACATATGAGGTGCGATATATAACCGAAACCTCAAGAGCACTCAGCTCACATAACCTCATCACTACGCGGAATCTCAACACATAGGGAATTATCAATCCGTTTCACAAGTCACACGGCCCAATCAAAATATACATGAATCAACAAAGACGAAACAACATCCGGTACTCCAACACAGCTGCTTTGCGGAGAGCTATACTGAAATGAACACACCTAACTCGTATGGAGCCCAAAATCTTGTTTTAAATGCAGCCACAAGCATCGAGCCACATCGCTCGAACCAAACTAGGATATTAGCTTTTGCCTCGGTCCATATTAACCCACTTTCTCTCACAGCACACGAGAAAAACCATAATCACCGGGACTAACACCCCATAATCCATAATCAACTGAACCAAACGCCTTCCAAGCATAAATTCTCAATTAAGCAATATTGCACTTCTTTATACTCAGTCCAAATCTGAAATCCATCAAGTGACTACATGTCACACTTTATACAATCTTTTCGCGATCATGCTTCCACGACCTTCCACACAAGGCAACAGGTCTGCCCATCCATAACACCGACCAAACTAAGGCCGCAAAACACATCGAGAACCCATGACCAGGGTACACAGCCTCTTTCACCGATTATCAATCTA
>ML432464.1:923-55906 GCA_005239525.1 Nicotiana knightiana | reverse complement strand
AAGGATAAACACGGAGCTGAATTGCTCATTATTACAAATCACTGGATACCAGTCATAAGCACACTAAGTGCATAATAGCTTTTTGGGGAGGTTGATAGAGCCATATGCTACAAACCCAAGCACATATGAGGTGCGATATATAACCGAAACCTCAAGAGCACTCAGCTCACATAACCTCATCACTACGCGGAATCTCAACACATAGGGAATTATCAATCCGTTTCACAAGTCACACGGCCCAATCAAAATATACATGAATCAACAAAGACGAAACAACATCCGGTACTCCAACACAGCTGCTTTGCGGAGAGCTATACTGAAATGAACACACCTAACTCGTATGGAGCCCAAAATCTTGTTTTAAATGCAGCCACAAGCATCGAGCCACATCGCTCGAACCAAACTAGGATATTAGCTTTTGCCTCGGTCCATATTAACCCACTTTCTCTCACAGCACACGAGAAAAACCATAATCACCGGGACTAACACCCCATAATCCATAATCAACTGAACCAAACGCCTTCCAAGCATAAATTCTCAATTAAGCAATATTGCACTTCTTTATACTCAGTCCAAATCTGAAATCCATCAAGTGACTACATGTCACACTTTATACAATCTTTTCGCGATCATGCTTCCACGACCTTCCACACAAGGCAACAGGTCTGCCCATCCATAACACCGACCAAACTAAGGCCGCAAAACACATCGAGAACCCATGACCAGGGTACACAGCCTCTTTCACCGATTATCAATCTAAGGTGACACTGAAGATAACACCAACTTACTCTGAACTTTCAAATCACTTTGTCTTGCTCTTCCGAGCTCATGAAATCCTTATAAACATCGGACCTCAATCTCGATTCTTACTCCCAGTTACATACCGCTTCCCGCACCTAACATACCAACATGAGGTAGCGCAAGAATTCCATCATAACTTCTGAACCACCAATATGGTGAACACTTCAGCATATAGAAACTTTTTACTTAACTCAATTCAACAGTACCATCTCAACACACGAGTGAATTCCCATTATCACCCAATCATGCAAATCCTTAAGTAGTAGTCTATACCATCATAACCCTTCCGGGGGTCCGCCTACACCTGACAGGCCATAACACCCAAATTCTCCCACATGAGATCCGTTACGACGGCCTAAATCCCCACACACACCGGCACAAACCACATGCATAACTAAATCACATCAAAGGAACCGCTCACTGCCGCAAATGTGCCAGTTCAACCATGGCTAATTAATCTTTCTTCTTTTAATCATCTTCAATTGCCTTAGGAATAATAACAACTTCCTTCAACCCATAGCAACTCAACGCTCACTCATCCCGGGTGACCTTGATTCACGAGACTACGTTGCCCAAATCCCGCAACCCATCTCATACCCTTCTGATAATTCTTTTCTTTAATATGGAGTCTATTTCTATCACTCCTCCAATGCTATCCTGCGTGCTGAAACATATCATAGAACATTCCAACAATCCTTCCTTTTCCTCGGAGATTACTCTGCAAAAGCGCAATTCTCGATCATAATGCTGCATGATATCCTTAAACGCCACATTCTTCACTTTTGAACTCACTAGGACTGCTATTGAGAGTCACCCACTCCGACTGGCCCCGAATGCAATAAACTCCAACGCTCTCCTAGCACATGAACACCATTTTCAATGAAACATGTGACTGAGTCACTAACCTGACAACTCATCTATGCCTTAAGCAATCTTCTGGATCTTCTAAAGCCTAACACTGGCCCGACATGGCCAACGTTTGCACACATTCATCAAACCCCACGCACAATCAGCATTTTACTCCTTTCCCTTAGCTGAAACAACTTGCCAACACGCCCAAAATTCGCAACCCTATGAGAAGACAACCCTACAGCCCTGCTGCATATGGTGGGACTCCCCCACTTAGCCCGAAGCCACTTCTTGTACCACTCTAGACCCTGCTGAGACCCTTTCTCTTTTGATAACACAATCCCTACCAACCACATTCTTCAACACTTCTTCTCGATACTCTGACCCCACGCAACCGAAGAAACCATAGCAACGTCGAACCTAACACATTCCTTCTGATCGATGACGACGAATACACGTCACAGGTTCATATCCCACCTCACTTGAAGATACTCAGTCTTGCTACTTCATCAACTCCAACCAGACCATTCAGATCCAAACTCCTTTCCTCTATCGGAACTAAAACACCAAAATCTCGAAATCAAACTCTGAGAAGACCTTCCTTCAAACATTCATCACCCCCAACATACGGGCAAGCTATCTAACATCATATCAACACCGCGCGACAATCAAGTGCAAATATCATCACCACCCGAGCACGACCTTAAGGCTCCCAGAAACGCAGCTACTGAGCTGAAATAACACAATACCCTTTTGCAGGGCCATAACAACAACCACGACCATTTACACATGGAAGCATCTCGAATTACATTCGTAGCACCATTCTCATTCCTCAAATTCCTGATCCATAGCAAGCGCTTCGCGACGCATAATATTGAGTACGAATGAATATAGGCATGAGCCTCAAAGGAATCAACTCGCACGATGAAGAATCAAGAAGGGAAGTAGTCCTAAAAACGCTGTAGCTTCTCTAAGATAAGTACAGACGTCTCTGTACCGATCTGCAAGACTACAAGACTTGCTCATGACTCGTGATACCTACGGGAACCTAGCGCTCTGATACCATGTTGTCACGACCAAAAATCCTTAAGGTCGTGATCGCGCCAGACACAAGGTCAGGCAAGCCTAAACATTAATTAATTGAAATAACTTTCATGTTTTAAAATTTTGAAATCGTTACCTTTTGCTTGCATTTCATCATTAAATAAATAAATTTTTGTAAACTTAAATATGGCAGCACATCAATTCAGTTTAATGAAATAAATCCCAACACGTCCCCAGAACCCGGTGTCACAAGTACATGAGTAATTTCTAGGAATTTTACAAATGTTCCAAAGCCTGTCCGAAATACGACTGCACCAAGAAATTTAAAATGAAACAGATACAGTATGAAAGTGACTCTACTAGCTGCGGATCGCTTCTGGAAGATGCAGCTCGCCTAAGTCTCTGAATCCTCCACATTGCTATAAAAGTACCTGTGCAATAAAATGCACAACAAATGCAGCATGAGTACAAAAAATAAACTTGTACTCAGTAAGTCGCTCGCCTAACCTCAGAGAGGTAGTGACGAGGGGTAAAATTAGACTCTCACTAAGGTCCGACAATACAACATATCACAGAATACGATGAAATACAATAGACATGTAAGACAGTGAGCAACAAGTACATATCAAGTACAGAAATCCAAGTAACCATCGATAATAATCAACAATCTGCACTTCCCTTTTTCCAAAATACATGTCAAGCCAATACCAATAGAATAGCACCAAATAGTCATGCGCACACAAGGGTAAGACAACCGGCCGGAGTCATAAATAGCCAACCTCTCTATGCAGTGTCGAAGGATTGATCGACCCATCCCAAAAGTTCATCTCTCAACCTCTCTACGCACTGCCAACTGATCGATCGGCCCGTCCAAAAAGTGAGGCTCTCAAGCTCTCTATGCACTACTGAAGGACTGATCGGCCCGTCCCAAAAGTGCATCTCTCAATCTCTCTAGGCATTGCCGACGAATCGATCAGCCCATTCCAAAAGTGCGGCTCTCAATCTCTCTATGCACTGTCGAAGGGTCGATCGGCCCACCCCAAAAGTGCATCTCTCAGTGTCTCTACACACTACCGAAGGATCGATCGGCCCGTCCCAAAGGTGCGGCTCTCAATCTGTCTATGCACTGCCGAAGGATTGATCGGCCCGACCCCAAAGTGTGTCTCTCAATCTCTCTACGCACTACCGAAGGATCGATTGGCGCGTCGCAAAAGTGCGGCTCTCAATATAATTATCCTTTTTCTGCACTGTCGAAGGATCGATCGGCACGTCCCAAAAGTGTACCTCTCAATATAATACGGCTAGCCTGCTCGCGAATCATACATGCAACTCAGGTGCTCATAAGTATACATATACAAATACAGGGTCTTCCTGCTCACGGATCACTCAAGTGACTCAGGCAACCAAAGTTACACATATCCACATAATAAATTCGTATTTTATCAAGGAAACCATTTTTCTCATGAAAATGATAAATTCTTTATTAAGAGAAACATGAAATATAGGTTTTGAAATCTTTGTTTTTGAAACTCATTTGTCCAGTTTAGTAATACTCCATGATACATCCCAGACCAGGTACATATATATTCACAGCGGAAATAATTCTCCTTGTAGAGGGTTAACAATATGAACTCTAGTTTTATTTTAAACATTCAATCACGTTTTCGTTCATGTTAGCAGTTTAATATTACGGGCAGGGTTACAGGTACACACATAAAGCATTCTAGTGGGTCCAACGCTACTCGGACATGGAATAATAGTAGCTACGCACGGACTCCCATTACCTCATGCGTACGTAGCCCCCGAAGATAATAACATGTATTTATTTCACCTAGGGGGATGATTCCTCCTCACGAAGATAGTAAGGAGACTTACCTCGTGTCGAATATACCTCTCAGACCAAGGATGCACCCGAAACATCGAGCTCTACACCCGAGGACTCGTAACTAGCCAAATATTGTACAATTAAATCAATTCATGCTCAAAGTAGGGAAATTATCCTATATATTCAATAAAATTCGGCGTTCTTGAAGAATTCCCAACATTCAAACCCATGCCCGCGCGCTCAAATTCCAAAAATTCTCGAAGGAATCACTCACCCACAACCTAAAGATCGTTAATATACGATTACTACTTAATTTCATAGCAATTAATGTGTAATTCATCAAATTCCTCAAGAACCCTAAATTACTACTCCAATTTTGATTTTTCCATGGAAATCCTTAGATGCTAGGATGAAATCTTGTAAAAAGAAGTTAAGGAGTGAAGAAAATGAGTTAAAAATCAGTTACCAACATTTTAGAGAAGAAAGAGTGTTTGAAAAATCGCCTCGTATGTCTTTGTGGTCTTGAAAAATGAAAAATAACTGAAAATACCACTTATTTATACTCCTCTCACGCCCCCATCGTGGTCGACGAAAATGGGACCGCGGCCGCGCTAGCAAAGTGTAAGGCCCCGGAAAGTTTGTTAAGCAATATAGGATTTCGTGGTACCAGGTAGACTAATTAAACATTATATGTACTTTGAATATGATTTAAATGAACTAGATACAGTGAATAAGTCTATGAGTCATATAATAAGTGATGTGAGGGGCAAGGGAAAGCCTAAGTCTAAGCCAAATGGGAAAATTTCATAACAGGCAAAAATTCCAAAGGTATATGCACCAGTCCATACTTTGAACGAGCATATCTAATGATCTATAACGTATTATGTGATAAATAAGCTACCAAATGGAAGGTCATCGAGTCTAGTTTGCAACGCTTCAAACTGTTTGTCATTTGCACATTCCTACACAAAGTTATGATCAAATTACCAAAGGCTGGATTTGCAACCATTTTTGCGATCGCGAAACTACTTTTACACTAAATCTAGAGAGAGGTGAGAGCATTTCAGAGAGAGAAAGAGGGAACCTAGACTCCTAATCATCAATCTTGCACAAATCCTCAAGAATCAAGCTTTCTAATCTCTAGCTCACTATCTTCCGAGTAAGTCCTACTTCTAATATTTTATATGTTAGATTATGAGATCAAAAATGTAATGTGGGTTTAGAAATAGGCCATACATGTGGGAGTAAGTTGTAGTATGAGATGTTAAAGAACTAATTTGGGTAGTTCATCTAAAAAAAAATTTTGGGGAAGAGGGAATTTCTATTTTTAAACCTTGTAGTCTACTTCACATGATAGGTGTTTGATGAAAGTACTAAGAGAGTTACACCATGGGTAATCCTCCTAATTATTAATCGATTTCCGTTATCTCCTTTTAGAATATTATTGCTAGAGATGTTGGTGTATTGTATAAACTTAAGGAAACACTCTCTGAGGTATGTATGGCTAATTTTAATCTTTGTAGAGGCACCTTGTTGGTGTCCGAGCATTTGGTATAAGTTTCTTTCTTGAGCATATGTGAATTGATTGTTCTAATGTGTTGAGACGTAAGATTCTATTCTCTGATTGTCCTATTTGAGTCCCATGCCACCATGCTATACGAGATTGTGAAAAGGGTGATTCCTTGTGCTTACTCTATCATGTCCAAAGCTCGTTAACTGTTGAATACATCGGTATGCAAGGGTGTACTACCAAACGAAAGAAATGATAACGAATCCAATTGGTGAATGTATCTAAGTGCTAAATGTTTTGTATTAAATAATGGAAAGAAAAACTGGATAAACTAATTGAGCTATATGTTGATGGCATACCGTATATGACTCACTGTGTGATAAAGATTTATGTCGCCTTGATTTCATATGGTTACTTGGTTGTTATGAATAAATATCCTTAGTGATGAGAATCTTTGTGATTGAATCGTTGGTTGATGTTGCTATTAATTACAATGTTGAACGTATCAAAAAGCTAAAGGCTTTGTAGCAAATGATAAAAGTAAATATGGACTGATTTTATTGAGTAAAATGATTGTGGCAACACCATATATGAATTACTGATTGGTAAGGATCATTGTGCCTTGATTTCACATAGTTATTGGTTGATATGAACATATGTTCTTCACGATGAAGATCCAGGTGATTTAATTGTTGGTGATTCTTGCTGTGAAATGTGATTGTACGGTAGGATCGGGTTGCACGCCGCAACACAAAGTAATAATGGTGGAGAGGAAATAAGGGTGAGATGTGATTGTAAGGTGGGATCGGGTTGCGCACCGCACCAAATGAAAAATTAAAATAAGTAACTGTGAAACCTTCATTTATGATTTTCTGTATTTCTGTGTGGTATTTGTTTTGTTTACCTGATTGTCCTCTATTTGTGTACTGTTTGATTCTACTTAGAATGAAGTTTGTACATACATACTAGTACTATTCAATGGTGGTAACGTCCATTCTGCCGTGGGCGCTACATATTTTACATGGATGTAGGTGGTTCTATAGCAGACACTTTCGATCGCCGATAGTGGTGCCTTCTCTTCATCCTTTCAGCAGTTCCGGTGAGCCCCATTTGCTCTCGGGGACGTGTGTAGACTACATCATCTTCTTTTGTATATGTTGTGTCTTTAAAGGAATAGTCAGGGCCTTGTCGCCGGCAAATATATGTAAAGTCCTAGTATTCTTAGAAGCACCATGGACACTATGTGGGTTGTGTATATATATATATATATATTCGGTAGTAGTTGTATTTACTCATAATCGTGGCCTAAATCGACAATGATGCATGTAGCTTGTATCTTTTGGGATTATCAAATGCTAAAATGTTAAAATGAGAAATGAACTTAAGTTGTAGTCCATGTTTTGATTTAATTTGCTATTTCATATGGAATATTATATATCATAAACACGGGGTAACGCTTTGGGCAGTAATGGCAATCCAGGTCCTCTAGCCCGGGATCATCCGGTTATGCGTCGGTGTCATGCCTCGATTTTGGGGCGTGAAAAACGTGGTATTAGAGCCTAAGGTTTTAAAGTGTCCTAGGATTTCTCGGAGCCGCGTCTAGTAGAGCCCTTCTTATCAGTGTGTTGTCGACCGCATGTATAATTAGGGGGATACATAGACATTTAGGAATTTCACCCTTCTTCGATACTTCAACCGTGCAATAGAGCTCAAGTTAGGGAGTTAGTTTTCTCTCCAAACCATACTCTCAAAATGATTAATCGTGATACCATAATCCGCGTGTTTGAAGCCATGAGGATGTATTAATCCCACCATTGAGTCTGAAGGGATTGCCCAAGGGCTTGTTAGGAGAATGTATTGAGTTGTGGAGGGGTTGGTAGACCCTATCGCAAAGAAGGGAGTGCCCTAGTACCTATTGATGTCAGTGCACCACCAAATCCTATTGTATAGCGGTATGGTACCAACGTACGTTAGGGATGTGGAGTCAAGGAGCATCAATTCATCTATTGCCCTATCAACCTTAAGCCACCAAGTAGGTCACTCCTTAGCACAACCAACGTATTCTTGTTGTATATGTACATCCATATTGAAGAATTTTCATAGGCATGGTCTTAATAAATGTTGAGTCACAAAACATTGAAAGCACCTATCCTTTGAACGAGATTCGATATTTCTTGAATCCACTTTACCGCAAATTTTCTTATATGCAATCTTTTATGATATCGAGTTCTATTATCATGTCCTTGAATTGAGTTGTCGCTATAAAATTACGATTTCCAACACGCCTTTCTAAACTCTAAAAGGGGACTATACCCGAAGAATTTCTTACCGAGTTAATGGATGGACAATTCAAATAATTTTTGCAAAACAATAAAAGGATATTATCTCTCGGCCAATTATTCTTCGCTATTCGAAATCCTAGGCCATTTTTCTTCAAGTTTTTGCATCATCTGAATGTTGACATAGCGTCATACTGAAGATCTTTCCTTCTATCATCATCATATCCAGTATGATAGTGCCCTCGTTATTTCTTTGTTAAGGCTTTCATTTTGGCCTAGTGGTTGGAATCGGCAAGATTTTTGTTTGTTTGGCGAGAATCTCCCTCTTTCCCCGACAACTTATTTTCTGAATTTGCTCTGCTGATTACTTTTAATCACTATTAAAATCTACATCGAAGCTAGGGACCGTTGAGCCGCCATGTAGCTAGATCGTGCTACTTATTGTTGTGGCTCATCTTATTCTTGAAGGTTTTTATTCTTTTGGTTATAAGGAAGACGGGCATTTTGGCTCCTCCTTTTGATTGCATAATAATTGTTTAAGTGTCGTTATATGTTAATTGCTCCATGTTGCTGCGAATCCAGCTGATTGTTTTGATGTTATAGTGGCTCCACTAGTCGTGAAGCTATTGAGTTACTCTTAAACCCTCAAGTTATTTTTTTGATTAGCTACTCTAACATACCCGGCCTTCCCCTAGTTGTTGACCCATTCCTCAGTTGTAATCTCAAGGGCTGAAGGAACAAGATAATAGTGTCCTTGGTATCTAGAAATATAATTTCTTTTATCAATGGTGATCCACCCTAATTATGTACCAATTCCGCTAAATCCAAAAAATGGGATAAATGTAACAATACCTTTATTTTCTAGCTAACTAGTTTTCGGTCCTCTTATATTACTGGAGTTTTATGTATTCTCACATAACTAAACAAGGATATGGGATTATAGGTGGTGGGGGCAAGTCAGCCCATCCTTTTACTTTAACTATGAGCCTGCTTCATTCACTATCGGTTATACTACCCCTTCTTAATCCTATTCCCTTAGAAGGACTATCCTTAAAGGCTGAACTCTGAACCAGAAAGAGTAGCTCTAATTTTAAAATAGTTCTAGATATCTGGTAAATGGATTAACAAATACTACAAATTACATGGGTTTCCTCTTCAAATTCAAGTTCATTAAGGGTTTTGTAGAAGGGTGTTGTGGAGCTTCATTGTGAAGTAGAGTCGCTAGCCATAGTTGGATTTTTGAATCTGGAGCTATACATCATGTGACTACATACATAGATATTCTTTCAAAATATTTTTAGCTTCACGCGATCCCTTATATTACCACCATTCCTAGTAGTTGCAATGTAAAGGTCACTTCTATAAGCTCTCTCGCTTTCCTTTCATTTGCCGTGCATCATGTGTTATTTACCCGTAATCACCAATGCGATAATATCTCAACTTCTCGACTAGATATCCAACTATATGATCTGATTTAATTAACCTCACTTTTATATACTCTACAAGGGCCCTGAGAGTGGGCAAATTTCCCCTTTACTATAGAGTTCTGATGTCTTCAACTCTATTTAAGCTTGTTGATTCCAAATGATGCTCTTAGTTGTGCTGCCTTACTATCTATTTTCATCTAGTAACTCTCCTTGTGAATCTAAATTTATGCCTTATGGCATCAAGGGTCGGGGTATATTCCTTCTGTTAGGATAAAAAGATATTGCTCGCACTCCTTGTGAGATTTTCTCCTAAACAATTATCCACCTGCTTTGCTTGTCCATGTGACTAGATAACTCAGGTTACTCTTCTCCGATAAGTGCATCAAGACTTCTCACACTTTCATAATTCATATGGTCACTTCAAGGCCTTATTCTACACTATTTCGTAATTATTTCAAGTACTTTCTCGACATTGTTGACTATTTTGTAGGGCTACGAGGGCTTGTCTCATAGGTTCCAAAAGTAATGATTCTCCTTAAATTTTAAGCTTAAATTGCCATGATTTCTAACCAAAGTGTGTCTTCTTTTCAAAAGTCTAAATGGGTCGGATTTGATGAGGTTATGTGGCTTCCTGCTCACCCGGCTTCTAATATCATTGACAACGTCGTTGTCATGTATCGGGAATTTTTGCTACCTCTGGCATTCCACTGCCTTCAGAAGGGTTAGATTGTTCGAATTATGATAATACCATAAGTAGATGACTTATTTTCTATCCTCATGCGCCTGCGGCATTCAGTCCTTGTGTCGCTTATTGCTAGGAGTGAAAGCAAATTTCACGTATTTCATTTGCGACCTCAATCACACCCATGTTTCAAGAGTCTTACCATTTGAGCTCAACTACTTGCCTTACACTCATGGACACAACTGGTGTATCACACTTGATCACTTCTTTAGAATCTCAAGTTCACGTACATGGTATCCACCTCATCTTATAATACTAGCCACCAATATGCTTCATTTATTTGATAATTGATGTAGTCACCTGGATTAAACTATGTCAGACTCATTAATAGAAATCCTCGTGTCTCTTAGCATATAACCTCATGAAATACTCCGCTCAGCATGTTAATGGGTTCCTGATTAATTCCAGCCCAATCTTGAACTTCGTTCCTCTTTATTGTATTAGATGTATTTGGTATTGAATCTTCAAACGTGTCTAAGTCACCATGTGATCACACATATTCAGTAGGTAATTTTATGGTAAATTTATTATAGCACATCTTACAGTAATTGTGAAGGTCACCACCGGTTTAGTTTGGGTGCTCGCATAGAGATTTAGAATTCACTAGGTTGAACCGATTATTCTCAAAAGTTTCCCTGGTAGATGTTATGTAAATTGATAATTAATGGTACATAAGCGCATTTCCCATTACGTTTCACTAGGGGTGTGATGTTTCTCGTTTAGTTGTGTTTTTATATATCTATGTCTAAGAAGGTAGTTGGAAGATCCTTTGTGTATCATTTTGAAGTAGATTATTGAAGGTAAAATTAATGGGTAGTTAGCTTATGCGAGGTATCTAGATATCTTCCTTGTTAGGTAAGTTTAGGGGTTGGGATTCTTTCCACGAATGTGTTATGGCAAAGCTTGTAGGTCGAGGAGGCCACCTTGAAGGCCGAAAGTGTCGTGGAAAGAAAATATTTTGGCTTGATTGTATATGAATTAGGTTGACTTGAAAGGTACCTTATAGGTGTTATGATCAAAAAATGTGCAGTCTATTTTCAGGTGTCATTATGGTAATTTAGTTCTTGTGATGCTGAGATTAGTGTTATGGGCATATACATTGTGGTGCTTTGTCGAGTTATTGATGAGTTTTTAAGATGGTTTTGGTGGTTCTCTGACATGTGGGTAGGCCTAGTTACAAAGGAGATGCTGCCGAAGTTTCTAAAAACATTTGAGAGTTAGTCAAAATTTAGGGAGTTGAGGTAGGATAGAAAAGAGATATGTTATGTTAGGTATTTGGGTCAAGCTCTACCTCTCATTCGAGGACGAATGATCCTAAGCGGGGGAGAATGTAAGGCCCCGGAAAATTTTGTTAAGCAATATAGGATTTCGAGGTGCTAGGTACACTAATTAAATATTATATGTGCTTTAAATATTATGTAAATAAATTGGACGTGTTGAATAAGTGTATGAGTCATATAATAAGTGATGTTAGGTCCAAGGTAAATCCTAAGTCTAAGCCAAATGGGAAAATTTCATAACAACCTAAGATTCCAAAGGTATGTGCACCAGTCCACACTTTGAACAAGCTTATTTGATGATATATAAGGTATTATGTGATGATTAAGGTATCAAATGAAATTTCTTCCAATCTAGTTTTCAACGCTTAAAATCGTTCTTCATTTGAACATTCCTACACAAAGTTATGATCAAATTAATGAATGTTGGATTTGCGACCATTTTTGTGATCGCGAAACGACTATGCGAACAGCATTTATGTCGCATAATGGAGCGGAATCGGGCAAAACCATGTTGTTGCATGTTGATTATGCTATAACATAGTTGATTATGCTGTCGATTATGCTATAGCATAATGATTATGTTTCCCACACGTTGATTATGCTATAACATAGTTGATTATGTTGTCGTTTATGCTATAGTATAATTGACATCAGGGGTCATTTTTGAAACTTTTCATATCCGAACCACTTTGATAAATAGGCTTTGGGGATTCGTTTGGGACTATTTCTACATTAAATCTAGAGAGATTTGAGAGCATTTTAGGGAGAGAAATAGTGAACCTAGCCTCCTAATCATTAATCTTGCACAAATCCCCAAGAATCCAGCTTGCTAATCTCTAGCTCACTATCTTCCGGGCAAGTCCTACTTAAGAACTTTAAGTTCTTGAATTCGATAACAATGCGCTGAACCGACCTATACTACTCGGAATGACATCAACTTTTGCGAGCAAGTCATAATCAACATTAAGGACCTGCTCCTACTTCTGGAATCGCATTCCGACCCCGATATCAAAATTTCCGCTTCCGGTCGGATTCTTCAAAAAATCCTTCAAATTTCTAACTTTAGCCAAATGACTTTAAAATAACCTACAGACATATGAATTCACTTCCGATCGCGCTCCCAACTCCAGATTCAGCGTACGAAGCTATTCATGGACTCGGAATCCCAAACGGACATCTATAACACTGAAAGGCTTTCCAACCAAAACTTATGAAATTTCTTCAAAAATTCTAATTTCCGCTATGCCGAAATGCTCCCGGGTCATCCACAACCCGATCCGGACATACACCCAAGTCCGAAATTATCATATGAACCTACTGGAACATTCAAATCCTGGTTCTGAGGTTGTTTGCTCAAAATTCAAAACTTAATCAATTTCTTCAACTTAAGGCTTCCGAAATGAGAATTTTCCTTCAAATTTGACCCCGAACTTCCTGAATTTGAACTCTGACCATACACACAAGTCATAATACCTGAAATTAAGTTGATCATGACTTCTAACAACTGAACAAGGCACTAGAGCTCAAAAATACCGGTCGGGTCGTTAATGTTCTGCTGGTATCAACTAGGGAGTGGGACCCTAGGTTTGAAAGTCATCAGGTTATGCTGACATAAACTAGGGAGTGAGACCCGATGTTCGAAAGTCATCAGGTTATGCTGGCATCAACTAGGGATTGGGACCCTATGTTGGATAGTCATCAGGTTATGTTGGCATCAACTAGGGAGTGGGACCCCATGTTTGAAAGTCATCAGGTTATGCTGGCATCAACTAGTGAGTGGGACCATACGTTAGAAGGTCATCAGGTTATGCTGGCATCAACAAGGGAGTGAGGCCTTACATTGGAAAGGCGTTAAGTTATGCTGGCATCGACTAGGGAGTGAGACCCTAAATTGGAAAGTCATTGGGCTATGCTGACATCAACTAGGGAGTTGGACCCTATCTTGGAAAGTCATCAGGTTATGATGGCATCAACTAGGGAGTGGGACCCTACGTTGGAAAGTCATCAGGTTATGCTTGCATAAACGAGAGAGTGAGGCCCTACGTTGGAAAGTCATCAAGTTATACTGGCATCAACTAGGGAGTGGGACCCTACGTTGGAAGTAATCAAGTTATGCTTTCATCAACTAGGGAGTGAGACCCTATGTTGGAAAGTCATCAGGTTATGTTGGCATCAACTAGGGATCGGGCCCTACATTGGAAAGTTATAAGGTTATGGTGGCTTCAACTAAGGAGTGGGACCCTATGTAGGAAAACTATCAGGTTATGCTGGAATCAACTAGGGAGTGAGACCCTATGTTGGAAAGTCATCAGGTTATGCTGGCATCAACATGGAAGTGGGACCCTATGTTGGAAAAGATGTAGCTAGGGATTAGGGATCCTATACTATGTGGTTTTGAATAACTTTTAACATCGATTGCTATTTCCTTCTTTTATTTTGAGAGAATAAGTGAATTTATGAAAGAATTAGGAAGAGGATTCCCTTTTGAAGTTGTTTTTGCAAAGCTGCTTCTAGCTCTTGCGCAATTTCTTTTCTGTTGCCCTTGCTTTTGCGATGTTGCTTTTATGTTGCACCTGTTTCCTTTGTTCTTCAAACAAAGAAGAATTTGTTAGTTTGAAACATAGGTTGGTTTTGTGGCCTTGATCATCTTGGTCATTTGATTTTGGCCTATCCTTTTGACGAAGATCTCAACTGCTTGTTTGCTCGCTGGGAATTCGTTTCATTTCTAACTCTGAAGATACTGACTTTTCCAAGAATTTTCCAGCATGGTTAATCATGTAATATTTAAACTTCTTTAAATTTATTTTTCCTTCATGGAATTTTGAATTTGGATCCCTTTCATTTCAAGATTTCTTGATTTCAACGCATCACCCACCACGGCTAGTCGAGGTCGACTCGATGCACTTGCTTTAGGAAGGGTTATATTGTTCGAATTATGATAATCCCATAAGTTGATGACTTTTTTCCATCCTCATGCGCTTGTGGCGTAGAGTCCTTGTGTCGCTTATTTGTAGGAGTGAAATCAAATATCACTTATTTCATTAGCGGCCTCAATCACACCCATGTTGAAAGAGTGTTACCATTTTAGCTGAATTACTTTCCTTACACTCATGGACACAACTGGTGTATGACACTTGATCACTTCTTTAGAATCTCAAGTTTCTGTACATGGCATCCACCTCATATAAGAATACTAGTCACCACCATGCTTCATTTATCTGATAATTGATGTAGTCACCTAGATTAAACTATGTCAACCTCATTAATATAAATCCTCGTGTCTCTTAGCATATAACCTCATGAAATACTCTGCTCGGCACATTAATGGGTTCCTGAGTAATTTCAGCCCAATCTTGAACTCCATTGCTCTTTATTGTATTAGATTTATTTGGTATTGAATGTTCAAACATGTCAAAGTCCCCATGTGATCACACATATTCAGTAGGTAATTTTATTGTCAATTTGTTATAAAATATCTTACAGTAATCGAGAAGGTCACCAGGGGTTTAGTTTGGGTGCTCGCATAGAGATTTAGAATTCAAGAGGGTGAACCGACTATTCTCAAAATTTTCCCTGGTAGATGTTATGTGAATTGATAATGAAGGGTACATAAGCGCATTTCCCATTAGGTTTCACTAGGGGTATGATGTTTCTCATGTATTTGTGTTTTCATATATCTGTGTCTAAGAAGGTAGTTGGAAGATCCTTTATGTATCATTTTGGTATAGATTATTGAAGGTAAAATTAATGGGTAGTTAGCTTATGCGAGGTATTTTGATATCATCCTTTGTTAGGTAAGTTTAGGGGTTGGGATTGTTTCCGCAAATGTGTTATAGCAAATCATGTAAGTCGAAGAGGCTACCTTGAAGCCCGAAAGTGTCCTAGAAGGAAAATATTTTTTCTTGATTGTATATCAATTAGTTTTGACTTGAAAGGTACCTTATAGGTGTTATGATCTAAAAATGTGCAGTCTATGTCCAAGTGTCATTATGGTAATGTAGTTCTTGTGATGCTGAGATTAGTGTTATGGGATATACATTGTGGTGCTTTGTCAAGTTATTGATGAGTTTTTAAGATAGTTTTGGTGGTTCTCTGACGGGTGGATAGGCCTAGTTCCAAAGGAGATGCTGCCGGAATTTCTAAAAACATTTGAGAGTTAGTAAAAATTTAGGGACTTGAGGTAGGAGAGAAAAGAGATATGTTATGTTAGGAATTATCCTAAGCTGGGGATAATGTAAGGCCTCGGAAAATTTTGTTAAGCAATATAGGATTTCGTGGTGCCAGGATGACTAATTAAATATTATATGTGCTTTAAATATGATGTAAATGAATTCTATGTGGTGAATAAGTGTACGAGTCATATAATAAGTGATGTGAGGTCCAATAGAAAGCCTAGTTCTAAGCCAAATGAGAAAATTTCATAACAGGCTAAAATTCTAATGGTATTTGTACTAGTCCAGACTTTGAACGAGAATCTCTAATGATATATAAGGTATTATGTGATGAAAAAGCTATTAAATTAAAGGTCTTCGAGTCTAGTTTCCAACGCTTCAAACCGTTCGTCGTTTGGAAATTCCTACACAAAGTTATGATCAAATTACCAAAGGCTGGATTTGCAACCATTTTTGCAATCGCGAAACGACTATGTGGACTGCATTTGTGTCGCATAATGGAGCGGAATCGGGCAAAACCATTATGCTGTCGCATGTTGATTATGCTATAGCATATTTGATTATGCTACAGCATAATTCTTATGCTGCCCACACGTTGATTATGCTATAGCATAGTTGATTATGTTGTCGATTATGCTATAGCATAATTGACTTCGGGGGTCATTTTTGGAACTTTTCATATCCGAACCCACTTTGATAAATAAGCTTCGGGAGGGTTTCATTTGGGACTATTTTTACCCTAAATCTAGAGACAGGTGGGAGCATTTTAGAGAGAGAAAGAGGGAACCTAGCCTCCTAATTATCAATCATGCACAAATCCTCAAGAATCAAGTTTGCTAATCTCTATCTCACTATTTTCTGGGTAAGTCCTATTTCTAATATTTTATATGTGATATTATGAGATCAAAAATATAATTTGGGGTTAGAAATAGTTCATGCATGTGGGACTAAGTTGTAGTATGAGATGTTAAAGAACTAATTTGGGTAGTTGATGTAAAAGATTTGTTGGGGAACGGAATTGCCATTTTTAAACCTTGTAGTCTACTTCACATGTTACGCGTTTGATGAAATTCCTAAGAGAGTTACACCATGGGTAATTCTCCTAATTACTAATAGATTTACATTATCTCCTTATAGATTGTTATTGCTAGAGGTGTTGGTGTATTGTATATACTTATGGAAAAGCTCTCTGAGGTATGTTTGGATAATTGTAATCTTTTTAAAGTCACCTTGTTGGTGTCCGAGCATTTGGTATGAGTTTCTTGCTAGAGCATATGTGAATTAATTGTTCTAATGTGTTGAGACGTACGATTCTATTCTCTTATTTTCCTAGTTTAGTTCCATGCCACCATGCTATATGAATACATCGGTATGTAAGGACGTACTACCAAAAGAAAGAAATGATAATGAACCCAATTGTTGAATGTATCTAAGTGATAAATGTTGTGTATTAAATAAAGGAAAGGAAACATGGATAAGTTAATTGAGCTATATGTTGATGGCATACCGTATATGACTCACTGTTTGATAAAGATTTTGATTTCATATGGTTACTTGGTTGTTACGAATGAATATCCTTAATGATGAGAATCTTTGTGATTGAATCGTTGGGTTATGTTGCTATTAGTTTCATTGTTGAACGTATCAAATTGCTAAAGGTTGTGTAGAAAATGATGAGAGCAAATATGGACTGAGTTTATTGAGTTAAATGATTGTGGCAACACCATATATGAATTACTGATTGTTAAGGATCATTGTGCTTTGATTTCACATAGTTATTGGTTGATATGAATTTATGTTCTTCATGATGAAGATCCTTGTGATTTAATTGTTGGTGATTGTTGCTGTGAAATACGATTTTACGGTGGGATCGGGTCGCGTGCCGCAACAAAAAGTAATAAGGGTGGAGAGACAACAAGGGTGAGATGTGACTGTACGGTGGGATCGGGTTGCGTGCTGCAACAAATGAAAAATTAAAATGAGTAACTGTGAAACCTTCATTTGTGATTTTCAGTATTTCTGTGTGGTATTTGTTTGGTTTCCCTGATTGTCCTCTGTTTGTGTACTGTTTGATTCTACTTAGAATGAAGCTTGTTCATACATACTAGTACTATTCAGTGGTAGTAACGTCCCTTCTGCCGGGGGCGCTACATATTTTACATGGATGTAGGTGGTTCTATAGCAGTCACTTATGATCGCCGATAGTGGTGCCTCATCTTCATCCTTTCAGCAGTTCTGGTGAGCCCCATTTCCTCTGGGGGGGAGTGTGTAGTCTATATCATCTTCTTTTGTATATGTTGTGTCTTTAAAGGTATAGTCAGGGCCTTGTCACCGGTAAATCTATGTAAACTCCTAGTATTCTTAGAGGCTCCGTAGACACTATGTGGGTTGTATATATATATTTTGGGCAGTAGTTGTATTTACTCACATTCGTGGACTGAATTTAAAGTGTTGTATGTAGCTTGTATTTTTTGGGATTATCAAATGCTAAAATTTTAAAAGGAGAAATGAACTTAAGTTGTAGTCCATGTTTTGATTTAATTTGCTATTTCATATGAAATATTGTATATCATAAACACGGGGTAACGCATTGGGCAGCAAAGGCAATCCAGGTCCGCTTTACCGGGATCATCCAGTTAGGCGTCGGTCTCGTCCCCCGGTTTTGGGGCGTGACAAACTTGGTATTAGAGCCAATGGTTTTAAAGTGTCCTAGGATGTCTCGGAACCGTGTCTAGAAGAGCCTTATTATAGGTGTGTTGTTGACCACATCTATAATTAGGGGGCAACATGGACATTTAGGAATTTCACCCTTATTCGATACCCCAATCGTGCGATAGAGCTCAAGTTAGGGAGTTAGTTTTGTCTCCAAACCTTACCCTCAAAATGAGTAGTCGTGATACTATAATCCGCATGTTTGAAGCCATGAGGAGGGATTGATCTCACCATTGAGTCTGAAGGGATTACCCAAGGGCCAGGAGAATGTATTGAGTTTTGGAGGGGTTGGTAGACCCCTATCGCTAAGTGGGGAATGCCCTTGTCCCTACTGATGTCACTGCACCACCAAAAAATATAGTATAGCGGTATGGTTCCAACGTACGTTAGGGATGTGGAGTCAAGGGGCATCGATTCAGCTATTGCCCTAACAACCTAAAGTCACCAAGTAGGTCACTCCTTAGCACAACCAACGTATTCTTGTTGTATATGTACATCCATATTGAATAATTTTCATAGGCATGGTCTTTATAAATGTTGAGTAAAAAAAAATTCCATGCACCTACTATTTGAACGAGATCCAATATTTCTTGAATCCATTCAAGCGCAAATTTTCTTATATGCAATCTTTTATGATATTCAGTTCTATAATCATGTCCTTGAATTGAGTTGTCGCTATAAACTTACCCCTTCCAACACGCCTTTCTAAACTCTAACAATGGACTATACCCGAAGAATTTCTTACCGAATGAATGGATGGAAAATTCTAATATTTTTTGCAAAAAAATAAAAGGATATTTTCTCTCGACCAATTATTCTTCTCTATTAGAAATCACAGGCCATTTTTCTTCAAGTTTTTGCATCATCTGAAAGTTGACATAGCATCATAGTGAATATCTTTTCTTGTGTCATCATCATTTCCAGTATGGCAGTGCCCTCGTTGTATCCTTGATAAGGATTTCATTTTGGCCTAGTGGTTTGAATCGGCAAGATTTTTGTTTCTTTGGTGAGAATCTCCCTCTTTCCCCGACTGGTTATTTTCTGAACTTGGTCTACTCATTACTTTTAAACACTATTAAAATCTCCATGGAAGCTAGGGACCGTCGAGCCTCCATGTAGATGGATCGTGCTACTTATTCTTGTTGCTCATCTTATTCTTGAAGGTTGTTCTTCTTCTGGTTATAAGGAAGACGAGCATTTTCGCTCCTCCTTTGGATTGCATAATACTTGTTTAAGTGTCATTATATGTTAATTGCTCTATGTTGCTGCGAATCAAGCTGATTTTTTTTTATGTTTGTAGTGGCTCCACTAGTCGTGAAGCTATTGCGTTACTCTTAAAACCTCAAGTTCTTTTTTTGATTAGCTACTCTGACATACCCGGTCTTCCCCTAGTTGTTGACCCATTACTCAGTTCTAATCTCAAGGGCTGAAGGAACAACATAATTGTGTCTTTGGTGTCTACAAATACAATTTCTTTTATCAACGGTGATCCACCCTAATTCTGTACCAGTTCCGCTGAATCCAGAAAATGGGATAGATGTAACAATACCTTTATTTTCTACCTAACTAGTTTTATTACTGGAGTTTTCAGTATTCTGACATAACTAAACAATGATATGTGATTATAGGTGGCGGGGGAAATTCAGTCCATCCTTTTAGTTTAACTACGAGCCTGCTTCATTCACTATTGGTTATACTATCCTTCTCAATCATATTCCCTTAGAAGCACTATACTTAAAGGTTGAACTCTGAACCAGAAAGAGTAGCTCTAATTTTAAAATACTTCTAGATATCTGGTCAATGGATTAATAAATACTACAAATTACATGGTTTCCCACTTCAAATTCAAGTTCATCAGGGTTTTGTAGAAAGGTGTTGTGGAGCTTCACTGTGAAGTAGAGTCACTAGCCATAGTTGGATTTTTGAATTCTAGAGCTATACATCATGTGACTCCATACATAGATCTTCATTCAAACTTTTTTTAGCTTCACGTGATCCCTTATATTACCACCCTTCCTAGTAGTTGCAATGTAAAGGTCACTTCTATAAGCTCTCTCGCTTTATTTTCATTTGCCGTGCATCATGTGTTGTGTACCCCTAATCACCAATGCGATAGTATCTCAACTTCTCGACTAGATATCCAACTATATGATCTGATTTAATTAACCTCACATTTATGTACTCTACAAGCGCCCTGAGAGTGGGCAAATCTCCCCTTTAGTACGGACTTCAAATGTCTTCAACTCTTTTTAAGCTTATTGATTCCAAATGATTCTCTTAGTTTTGCTGCCTTACTCTCTCTTTTCATCTGGTAACTCTCCTTGTGAATCTAACTTTATGCCTTATGGGATCAAGGTTCGGGGTATGTTCCTTCTGTTAGGATAAAAAGATATTGCTCGCACTCCCTGTGAGATTTTCTCCTAAACAATCATCCACCTTCTTTGCTTGTCAATGTGACTAGATAACTCAGGTTACTCTTCTCCGATAAGTGCATCAAGATTTCTCCCCTTTCATAATTATTCATATGGTCACTTCGAGGCCTTATTCTACACTAACTCGTAATGATTTTAAGTACTTTCTCCACATTGTTGACGATTTTCTAGGGCTACGAGGGCTTGTCTCATGGGTTCCAAAAGTAATGATTCTCCTTAAAGATCAAGATTAAATTCCCATGATTTCTAACCAAAGTGTGTCTCCTTTTCAAAAGACTTAAACGGGTCGGATTTGATGAGGTTATGTGGATACCTGCTCACTCGACTTCTAATATCATTGACAATGTCGTTGTCATGTATGGGGAATTTTTGCTACCTCTGGCATTCCACCTCCTTAGGAAGGGTTAGATTGTTCGAATTATGATAATCCCATAACTAGATGACTTCTTTTCCATCCTCATATGCTTGTGGCATAGAGTCCATGTGTCTCTTATTGCTAAAGGTGAAATCAAATTCCACGTATTTCATTTGCAGCCTCAATCACACCCATGTTGGAAGAGTCTTACCATTTGAGCTCAACTACTTGCCTTACACACACGGACACAACTGGTGTATCACACTTGATCACTTCTTTAGAATCTCAAGTTCACGTACATGGTATCCACATCATCTAAGAATACTAGTCAGCACTATACTTCATTTATCTGATAATTGATGTAGTCACCTGGATTAAACTTTGTCAGCCTCATTAATAGAAAACCTCATGTCTCTTAGCATATAACATCATGAAATACTCCCCTCAGCATGTTAATGGGTTATTGAGTAATTGCAGCCCAATCTTGAACTCCGTTGCTCTTTATTGTATTATATTTATTTGGTATTGAATGTTCAAATGTGTCAACGTCACCCTGTGATCACGCATATTCAGTAGGTAATTTTATGGTCAATTTATTGTAGCACATCTCTCAGTAATCGTGAAGGTCACCACGGGTATAGTTTGGGTGCTCGCATAGAGATTTAGAATTCAGGAGGGTTAACCGATTATCCTCAAAATATTCCCCGGTAGATGTTATGTGAATTTATAATGAAGGGTTCATAAGCGCATTTCCCATTAGGTTTCACTAGGGGTATGATGTTTCTCATGTATTTGTGTTTTCATTTATCTATGTATAAGAAGGTAGCTGGAAGATCCTTTGTGTATCATTTTGGTGTAGATTATTGAAGGTGAAGTTAATGGGTAGTTAGCTTATGCGAGGTATCTAGATATCATCCTTGTTAGGTAAGTTCCGGGGTTGGGATTGTTTCCGCGAATGTGTTATGGCAAAGCTTGTAAGTCGAGGAGGCCACCTTGAAGGCCGAAAGTGCCGTGGAAGGAAAATATTTTTTCTTGAATGTATATAAATTAGTTTTGACTTGAAAGGTACCTTATAGGTGTTATGATCTAAAAACATGCACTCTATGTTCAGGTGTCATTATGGTAATGTAGTTATTGTAATGCTGTGATTAGTGTTATGGGCATATACATTGTGGTACTTTGTCGAGTTATTGATGAGTTTTTAAGATGGTTTTGGTGGTTCTCTAACAGGTGGATAGGCCTAGTTACAAAGGAGATGTTGCCGAAATTTCTAAAAATATTTGAGAGTTAGTCAAAATTTTAGGGACTTGAGGTAGGATAGAAAAGAGATATTTTATGTTAGGTATTTGGGTCAATCTCTACCTCCCATTCGAGGACGAATGATCCTAAACTGGAGAGAATGTAAGGACCCGAAAAATTTTATTAAGCAATATAGGATTTTGGGGTGTCAGGTAGACTAATTAAATATTATATGTGCTTTAAATATGATGTAAATGAATTGGATATGGTGAATAAGTGTATGATTCATATAATAAGTGATTTGAGATCCAAGGGAAAGCCTATGTCTAAGACAAGTAGGAACATTTCATAACAGGCTAAAATTCCAAAGGTATTTGCACCAATCCAAAGTTTGAACGAGCATATCTATTGATATATAAGGTATTATGTTATGAATAAGCTATCAAATTAAAGGTCTTCCAGTCTGTCTTCCAACGCTCCAAACCGTTTGTCCATTGGACATTAATAGACAAAGTTATCATAAAATTACAAAAGGCTGGATTTGCGACCATTTTTGCGATCGCGAAACGACTATGCGGACTGCATTTGTGTCATATAATGGAGCGGAATCGGGCAAAACCATTATGTTGTCGCATGTTGATTATGCTATAGAACACTTGATTATGCTGTTGATTATGCTATAGCATAATGATTATGCTGCCCACATGTTGATTATGTTGTCGATTATGCTACGGGGGTCATTTTTGGAACTTTTCATATCCGAACCCACATTGATAAATAAGCTTTGGGGCTTCATTTGGAACTATTCTTACACTAACTCTAGAGAGAGGTGAGATCATTTTAGCGAGAGAAAGAGGGAACCTAGCCTCCTAATCATCAATCTTGCACAAATTCTCAAGAATCAAGCTTGCTAATCTCTAGCTCACTATCTTCCGGGTAAGTCCTACTTCTAATATTTTATATGTGAGATTATGAGATCAAAAATTTAATGTGGGGTTAGAAATAGGCCATGCATGTGGGAATAAGTTGTAGTATGAGATGTTAAAGAACTATTTGGGTAGTCCATGTTAAAATTTGGTTAGGGGAAGAGGGAATTGCTATTTTTAAACCTTGTAGTCTCCTTCACAAGTTAGGTGTTCAATGAAATTCCTAAGAGAGTTAGACCATGGGTAATCCTCCTAATTATTAATCGATTTCCGTTATCTCCCTATAGATTGTTATTTCTAGAGGTGTTGGTGTAATGTATAAACTTAAGGAAAAGCTCTCTGAGGTATGTATGGCTAACTTTAATCTTTGTTGAGTCACCTTGTTGGTGTTCGAGCATTTGGTATGAGTTTCTTGCTTGAGCATATGTGAATTAATTGTTCTAATGTGTTGATATGTAAGATTCTATTCGCTGGTTTTCCTAGTTGAGTGCCATGCCACCATGCTATATGAGATTGTGAAAAGGGTGATTCTTTGTGCTTACTCTATCATGTGCAAAGCTCGTTAACTGTTTAATACATCGGTATGAAAGGATGTACTACCAAACGAAAGAAATGATAACGAATCCAATTTGTTGAATTTATCTATGTGCTAAATGTTGTGTATTAAATAATGGAAAGGAAACGTGGATAAAGTAGTTGAGCTATATGTTGATGGCATACCGTATATGACTCACTGTTTGATAAAGATTTTTGTGGCCTTGATTTTATATGGTTACTTGGTTGTTACGAATGGATATCCTTAATGATTACAATATTTGTGATTGAATCGTTGGTTGATCTTGCTATTAATTACACTGTTGAATGTATCAAAGTGCTAAAGGATGTGTAGCAAATGATGAAAGTAAATATGGGCTGATTTTATTGGGTTAAATGATTGTGGAAACACCGTATATGAATTACTAATTGGTAAGGATCATTATGCCTTGATTTCACATAGTTATTGGTTGATATGAACTTAGGTTCTTCATGATGAATATCCTTGTGATTTAATTGTTGGTGGTTGTTGCTATGAAATGTGATTGTACGATGTGATCGGGTTGCGCGTGGTAACACGAAGTAATAAGGGTGGAGAGGCAATAAGGGTGAGATCTGACTGTATGGTGGGATCGGGTTGCGTGCCGCAACAGATGAAAAATTAAAATGAGTAACTATGAAACCTTCATTTGTGATTTTTTATATTTCTGTGTGGTATTTGTTTGGTTTCCCTGAATGTCCTCTATTTGTGTACTGTTTGATTCTACTTAGAATGAAGCTTGTTCATACATACTAGTCCTATTCAATGGTAGTAATGTCCTTTCTGCCGGGGGCGTTACATATTTTACATGGATGTAAGTGGTTCTATTGAAGGCACTTCCGATCGCTCATAATGGTGCGTCCTCTTCATCCTTTCAGCAGTCCTGGTGAGCCCCATTTCCTCTCGGGGCCGTGTGTATTCTATATCATATTCTTTTGTATATGTTGTGTCTTTAAAGGTATAGCCAGGGCCTTATATTCTTAGAGGCTCCGTAGACACTATCTGGGTTGTATATATATATTTTGGGCAGTAGTTGTATTTACTCGTAATTGTGGACTGAATCAAAAATGTTGCATATAGCTTGTATCTCTTGGCATTATCAAATGCTAAAATGTTAAAAAGGAGAAATGAACTTAAGTTGTAGTCCATGTTTTGATTTAATTTGCTATTTCATATGGAATATCGTATATCATAAACACGGGGTAACGCGCTGGGCATCAAAGGCAATCCAGGTCCGCTTGACCGGGATTATTCGGTTAGGCGTCGGTCTCATGCCTCGGTTTTGGGGCGTGACACAAAGTCAAGAAAAACTGAAGAAGACCAAGAAAAAATTACTGCAATGACATGTTTTAATATTTTTGCCATAACTTTCTCTACAGAAGTCCAAATTATGATTTGTTTATCTTTATGAAAACTAGACACGAAGGGATACAACTTTTATTTTTGAATCATATCACAGTCCCTTGTAGATCAAAAGATATAGGCCTCCGAAGTCGAACCAGTGGACCAGCTCTTCCAACGCGAACCGCGAAAACACGACTACGGCCGCGAAGCTTCCCACCGCGGACCGCGGTAGTGGGTTCAGAGATTTAACTTCTTTGACCTGCAACAACTATATATTAAGCCTAAGGACCGTGGTAGTGGGTTCAGAGATTTAACTTCTTTGACCTGCAACAGCTCATCCGAGCCCTCGGAACTTCAACCCTAACATACCAACAAGTCCCAAATCATCCCACGGACTTGCTCGAGCTTTCAGAACACCAAAAAACAACGCTAAAACTCATAAGCACACCTCAAAATCCCTAACATCAAACTTAAGAACTTTAAGTTCTTCAATTCGATTAAAATGCACCGAAAAGACCTATACTATTCAGAATGACATAAAATTTTGCGAGCAAGTAATATTCGACATTACGGACCTTCTCCTACTTTCGGAATAACCTACGGACATCCGAGTTCACTTCCTATTGTGCTCCAACTTCAGAATCACCGTACGAAACTATTCTCAGACTCGGAATCCAAAACGGACATCTATAACACTGAAAGGACTTCCAACCCAAACTTATCAAATTTCATCTAAAATGCTAACTTCCGCAATATATGCTGAAACACTCCCGGGTCATCCAAAACCCGATCCGGACATACACCCAAGTCTGAAATCATCATACAGACCTGTTGGAACCTACAGATCCTAGTTTTGGGATTGTTTGCTCAAAATTGTAATCTTAATCAATTTCATCAACTAAAGGCTTCCGAAATTAGAATTTTCCTTCCAATTTGACCCCGAACTTCCTGAATTTCAAATCCGACCATACGAACCAGTCATAATACCTGAAATGAAGTTGTTCATAACTTCCAACTGCTGAACGATGCACTATACCTCAAAAAGACTGGTCGTGTCATTATAGTTCTAGTGGCATCAACTAGGGAGTGATACCCTATGTTGGAAAGTCATCAGGTTATGCTGACATAAACTAGGGAGTGATACTCGATGTTGGAAAGTCATCAGGTTATGCTGGCATCAACTAGCGATTGGGACCATATGTTGGAAAATAATCAGGTTATGCTGGAATCAACTAGGGAGTAGGACCCTACATTAGAAAGTCATCAGGTTATGCTAGTATCAACTAGAGAGTGAGGCCCTACGTATGAAAGTCATCAGGTTATACTGGCATCAACTAGGGAGTGGGACCCTATGTTAGAAGTCATCAAGTTATGCTGTCATCAACTAGGGAGTGGGACCCTATGTTGGAAAGTCATCAGGTTATGCTGGCATCAACTAGGGATTGGGACCCTACGTTGGAAAGTCATCAGGTTATGGTGGAATCAACAAAGGAGTGAAATCCTATGTTGGAAAGCCATTAGGTTATGCTGGCATCAACTAGAGAGTGAGACAAGTCATCAGGTTATGCTGGCATCAACTTGGAAGCGGGACCCTATGTTGAAAGGATTTAGCTAGGGATTAGGGACCCTATACTACGTGGTTTTGAATCATTTTTAACACCAATTGCTCTTTTCTTCTTTTATTTTCAGTGAATAAGTTAATTGAGGAAACAATTTGGAGGAGGATTCCCTTTTGAAGTTGTTTTTTGCAAAGCTGCTTCTAGCTCATGCGCAATTTCTTTTTGGCTGCCCTTGCTTTTGCCATGTTTCTTTTAGGTTGCACCTGTTTCCTTTTTTCTCCAAACAAAGAACAATTTGTTAGTTTGAAACAGAGATTGGTTTAGTGGCCTTGATCATCTTGGTCACTTGATTTTGTCCCGTCCTTTTGACGAAGATCTCAATTGCTTGTTTGCTCGCTGGGAATTGGTTTCATTTCTAACCCTGAAGATCCTGAATTTTCCAAGAATTTTCTGGGACGGTTAATCATGTAAGATTTAACCTTCTTTAAATTTATTTTGCCTTTGTGGAATTTTGAATTTGGATCCATTTCCTTTGAAGATTTCCTGATTTCAACGCATCAGCCATCACAACTAGTCGAGGTCGACTCGATGCACCTGCCGAGGCTGGGTGCTTTTGCATACTACCTTGTATCAAATGAGAACCTTATATATAGGTCTTGCCATCCTTTTTTTGTCTCAATTTAGAATATAATTAGACCTAATGGGTTTTGAAAGGAAATAATCAACAAAATGAATTTAGACAAAAGGTATCCCTTCCGGGAAAAGGAAAGAAAGACTTATCTTGAGTGTTATGCGGCCTTCAATGAACATGACATGCCTCTTTGCCTGGATGGTCGATCTGTGCGAACTTTCCATATCTCAGAAATCCATCATAGATCATACATCGATATTGGGAAAGCTTGACCAGGACTGTGTCCATGTCCGTGACCGATTATCCTCTTTTTCGATCAGTGGTGACCTTCGCGGGTTTTCACCGGCTAACTTCTATCATTTTTCTTTTTTCCGTCGCCTTATAATTCTTTTTGTGAGTTTTCACTAACAAGACTCTCTCATTTTTAGTTTCTCTGCTTACCATCGCCTTATGTTGCCCGTGTGGGTTTTCACCGATAAGACTCTCTCGTTTGAATGTATCAGATCCAAGTAACCATATCTTCCAATTTGAACATCATTAACGATTGATCTGAAGGACTTGAACATGATTTTGGTAAAAGAATTTTAATTGAATTACATCTTTGGAACCTTTCAGGCGAAAGTATCGTAGAACCGTTATAAATTCTGTCCATGTTTCATCTTCGGGGGAATTTGGATTTTTATTTTGGTGTGACTGAATCCCAGAGTCAGGCTGCCTACGTATCCTTTCAGAATAATGTCGAACATAGTTCAAGGAAAAATTTTGTTTTTGTTTTGTTTTTGATTTTTGAAATTTTTTTTTTCGCTTTGATTGGTGATTTTTTTTTTCAAACTGTACTTTCAGGTTTCAAACAAGGGTGACCAAAGAAGAGTAAACGGCTCAAAGGTTTTACAAAAGCTGATAGTGTTTGGGTAGAAAGAATGAAAGCCTTTTCCATCCCAACCGGATAGTATTGAGACCGAAAAACGGTTAAACATAGTACATTTTGACCGCATATGCATTGACAGCTGTTTTGAGGTCATTTCTTTCAATATCTCCTAAGTACAATGCCTTTTTTGGCAGCAGTTTTCTTATAATGTATGGACCTTTCGAATTTGGAGCGAACATTCCTTTTGATTCCTCATGATGCGGGAGAAATACGTCTTAAACGAGTTTCCCCACTTCAAAGTTTATAGGCAGCACTTTCTTGTTGTAGACACGGGCAATTCTTTGTTGATACAACTGCCCGTGACAAATCGCAACTATCCGTTTTTCATCAATCATGGTTAATTTTTCCAGCCAGGTTTTGACCCCTTCGTCATCGTTGTATTCAGCCGCAACAATGATTCGAAGAGAGGTAATTTTAACTTCTGCAAGTATTACAGCTTCAGTGCCACACACCAATAAGTAAAGCGTAGCCCCGACTGATGTACGCACGGTTGTGCGATATCCCATTAATGCAAAAGGCAATTTTTCATGCCATTGCCTAGAACTTTGGATCAGTTTCATGAGGATCTTCTTGATGTTTTTATTTGCTCCTTCAACTGCGCCATTAGATTTGGGTCAGTAAGGGGTAGAATTGCGGTGCGTAATTTTAAATTGTTCACGTACCTCCCTCATGAATTCACTGTTCAGATTTTCCGCATTGTCGGTAATGATAGTCTTTGGAATACCAAAACGACAGATAATATTGGAATGTACGTAGTCCACCACTTCTTTCTTGGTGACAGCTTTGAAAGTGACCGCTTTAGCCCATTTTGTGAAGTAATAAATGGCAACCAAGATGAACTTGAACCCATTTAAGGCTTTCGGCTCGATCGACCTGATGACATCCATAAACCAAGAAACAAACGGCCAAGGTGTTGATATAGGATGCAACTCTGAGGGCGGTGCATGAATCAGGTTACCGTGTATCTAACAGTGATGGCACTTCCGGAAAAAACCGAAGCAATCTTTTTCCATAGTCATCCAGTAATAACCCAGCCGTAATATTTTCTTTTCCAGGACATACTCGTTCATGTGGGGCCCGCATACTCCTGAATGTACTTCGTTCATAATATTTTTAGCTTCTTTAACATCCACACACCTTAAAATATTAAGATTTTGAGTTACTTTATACAATACGTCTACGCTTTAGAAAAAACTAATGGAAAGTCTTCTAATGGTTCTCTTTTGGTCTCCATTGGCCTCTCCAGTATTCTTTTGTTTTCAAGAACCTTTTAATATCATGATACCATGGCTGGACATCGGGTTCTGCTTCAACTGCATTGCAATAACCCTGTCTTTCTCGAATTTGAATCTCCAACGGGTCAATATGGACATTGCCCAAATACCGCAGCATTGCAGCTAAGGTAGCTAATGCATAAAAATAACTTATTGTGGAATTGAGGAATATACCTGAATTCAACGGATTTGAACTATTTTCTAAGATCTTCCACGTGATGTCTATATGGGATAATCTTGATATCTCTAGTTTCCCATTAACCTTGTGCTTGTCGAATGATCAAATCAGAGTCTCCCATGATTAATAGTTCATCTACGTCCATATAGATTTACATGTTTATACCGATGATGCAAGCTTCGTATTCAGTAGTGTTGTTTTTATAGAAGACAGAAGACTGGCTGTAGCCGGATAGTGCTGACCCGTGGGTGAAATCAAAATTGCCCCGATCCCAACACTTTTTGCATTTACTGCTCCATCGAAGAATATTTTCCAAGTCTTCGTGTCTTCTGGGATTACTTCAACTGAATTTACTTCCTTGTATATGAAATAAGTGTTTAGGGTTTGGTATTCATCAACAACCGGTTTCTCGACTAAATGATCGGCCAACGCTTGGGCTTTCATTGACGTGCAGGTGACATAATAAATGTCGAACTCAGTGAGCAAGATTTAACATTTGGCTAGTCTTCCTGCAGGCACCGACTTTTGGAATATGTACTTTAGAGGGTCCATTAGGGTTATGAGGTATGTGGTATAGGCCAAGTTAAGGCACAACAAGTTCTTCCCAACAAAGTATACTTGGTATAATGTCTGAGCTTTTGAGCGACTCAAGTTAAGGCACAACAAGTTCTTCCCAACAAAGTATACTTGGCATCATAACTAGTAAATTTCTTGCTCAGATAGTATATGGCTTGCTCTTTCTTCCCGGTCGCATCATTTTGTCCGAGGATACAGCAAAAAGAATTATCCCAGACTGTCAAGTACAAGAACAAAGGTCTTCCAAGCTCAGGCGGGATCAACACCGATTGCTTTTACAAATACTCTTTTCTTTTATCGAAAGCTTCTTGACACTCATCCGTCAATTTAATCACCGCGTATTTATTTAGTAGCTTAAATATTTTGGCTCGCATGCGGTAGTAAGTTAACCTACTAATGTAATTCAACCTTCCCAGCAAACTCATGACCACTTTCTTAGTTTTTGGAGGTGGCAGATCTCAGATAGATTTAATCTTTGTTGGATCTAACTCAATACCCCTACGACTGACTATAAAAACAAAGAGCTTGCAGATAGAACCTCGAATGCACATTTGGATGGGTTCAATTTCAAGTCATATATGCGCAGACGCTCGAAGAATCTTATCAGGTCTCGCACATGGCCTTCTTGTGTTCTGGACTTAATGATCACGTCATCAACGTACACCTCGATTTCTTAGTGCATGATGTCATGGAAGATGGCGGTCATAACTCTCATGCACGTTTCCCCGGAGTTTTCCAAACTGAATGGCATGACCCTATAACACTAGGTTCCCCATGGTATGGTTAAAGCTGTGTTTTCTACATCTTCTTCGTCCATCAAGACTTGGTGATAGCCAGTATGACAATCCACAAAAGATTGTATCTAATGCTTGGCACAATTATCGACAAGGATGTGGATGTTTGGTAACGGGAAATTTTCCTCAGGGCTTGCCTTGTTCAAATCTCTATAGTCCACACAAACGCGAATCTTCCCGTCCTTTTTTGGTACTGGGACCACATTGGCCAACCACGTGGTGTATCAGACTACTCAGATCACACCAACTTTTAATTGTTTGGAAACCTCTTCTTTGATCTTATCGCTGATGTCCGCTTTGGGTTTTCTTTCCTTTTGTTGGACAGGTAGACAATAGGGACAAGCTGGAAATTTGTGTACCACTACATCGACACTCAGTCCTGGCATGTCGTCATTAGACCATGCAAACACGTCTTTAAATTTAAACAAAAGTTGGATCAATGCATCTCTAGTCTTTTCCTCGGCGTGAATGCTTATCATAGTCCCCCTGACCTCTTCACAATTTCCCAAATTAACTGGCTTGGTTTCATTTAGGTTTGGCTTACGCTTATTCTCAAATTGTTCCAATTCTCGATTTATTTTACTAAAAGCCTCATCTTCATCATATTCGAGCTCTTGGTTCATTATTTCGTAGCTAGACATTGTTTTAAGATCCGGGCATGTAGTCCGTAAGCATGTTATGTTATTTAAGTCCGCATTATTATAACTGAAAAGAGGAAGATAAGGAGAATAAAAAAATCAGAAAGAATAATAGAAAAAGGTTCATAGACGATGAAATATTGACTTCATTTCATTGAATTTGAAGATAGGAGGGTTTACTTTGGAATTTAAAAGACAGCAAACAAAAAAATTGAGTTACACCCTGAAATAACTCGGAATACAAAAGAGATGGCAAGACTGAACTACCGGGATTCCCACGTCATAGGGAATGGAGTAGCCTTCAAATTTCGAAGTTTAGCACTGGGCCCCATGTATTTCACCTCATCTGTGCTCGAGCTTTCGTTCGGTTGGACAATGTGTACCTCATACAACATTTTCCTTATTACCTCACAGATGTCCTCAGTTTCTTCGGTCTTGAAAGCCTCTACTTCTTCTATATACCTTGGCTTAACAAATGACCTGGCAAGGTGAGGGACTGGCATAGGCAAGACTCACCCATTTTTCTTACGTTTATCGTTCCATTTTTTGTCGGCATGGGCAGCCTAGAAACCTATGCCAAAGAATTTCTTGTTGGCACCCAAGATGGCGGGTTCTATGAGGTCCTGTAAAGATACCCCGAGCACTTTCCTGGGATTTTAACCATGTTTGATCATTTCACTGGCAACCATGATTGATGCATTTGATAAACACGTTTGAGGACATGGGGTTCCTTCTTCGCACTGGTCGGCCACCACAATTTCAAAGGCTTGGTAGACGATGTACTCACTTCCCTCTCTTGCTTCGAGACATGGAAATGATGTGTCCTTGTAGATTGACTGTTCATCTTCTCCATGGACAACTATTTCGTGGTTCTCGTGTTCAAACTTGACCATTTGATGGAGAGTAGAGGGCACGACTCCCGCAACATGGATCCATGGTCTTCCTATGAGAAAGTCATAGGAAGTTTACATGTTTAGAACATGGAATGTTACTACAAAATCTACGGGGCCAATGGTAAGGATTAAGTAAATCTCCCCTATTGTGTCCCTCTTGACACCATCGAAATCACTCATACAAACATTGTTTGGTCTAATCCTCTTAGTCCCAATTTCCATTCTTGTAATGGTGATAGAGGGAAAATATCAAATCCAGATCTGCCATCCACCATGAACTTTTCACATAATATCCCTCACACTTGACAGTCAAGTGAAGGGCCTTGTTGTGGGTGGCTCCTTTAGGAGTCAAGTAATTCAATTGAAGGAGATTCGGTTGACCTTGAAAAACCACTCTGCCAATCTTTCCAACTTTTTGACTGTAGTCTCAATTGGAACATACTCCTCGTTCAGCGTCTTTAGAAGTACCTTTTTGTGTTCGATTGAGCTCATAAGTAGAGATAAGAGTTAAACTTGGGAGGGAGCCTTTATAAGTTCATCAATTACAATATACTCCGAGGTTTTCATCTTCCGCAAGAATTCCTCTGCTTCTTCAGTAGTAATAGGCTTTTTGAGGGTGAACCGCTTCTGCTTTGTTTTGTTCAATTCCTCCGGGTTATGGTTCTTCCCAGATTGGTTTGTTTACATCCCCTCTAATTTCCTTCCCTTAAATGTGAACAACGTCTTGTTATAGTTCCGAGGGACAGCAGTAGTGTCTCTGATGGGATTTTGTGGCATGCGGCTAATGATCAAAGGCTCATGCAGTCTAGGTGGAATGACTGGCCTTCGTGCCACGTGAGTCCCTGTTGGTATATACATTTTTGAAATATTTGGGGTGGGTTTTCTAAAGACCCATAAAATTTTCTTATTTTAAAATAATTCCCGATTGAGTCCCCAAGTTGTTGTTATTACAGAATATTTTAAAAACAGACCTAAATTGAGTAAAAAGTACACCGAGACTTATAGAGTAAAATTTTCCAGAAAGTGTGTGTTATGCGACGCACTATGCGATCGCACATCATGTATGCGGACCGCATAATGGTCGCACACCTGGGCAGATCACTGCCCCATTTGAGGTCAACTATGTGGTCCAATATGCGATCGCATTCCAGTTCTGCGGACCGCATAAGTTGTCGCATTGTTGCCTTTGATTTTGGGAGGGAAGTTATGCGACGCATTATGCGATCGCATAACGAGTATGCGGGCCGCGCGATGGTCAAATACATGGGCAGTGTGTTTTGGATTCTGGACCATCTTGAGGGCCATTATGTGGTCGGATCTGCGGACCGCATGTCAGGAATGCGGTCACGACCCCAGTTCATTAAAATACCCCTCCCCTTCATTTTTAACCATTTTCTGAGATATTAGAGAGAGGAAAGAGTGGGTTCTAGAGAGAGAAAGTCCTAACTTCATCAAATTGGCCTTCCTTCATCACTCAAGCTTGGAACTAATCAAGTAGAACACAAATTTCTTCACTCTAAGAGGTAAGCTTCTACCCCATTAACCCTAAATTTCAAGATTTTTGTTAAAATGAAACATGGGTAGGATAGTTCATAAATATGGGGTTAAGAATCTTGCATACATGTACTCATTTTATCATAATCTAGTAAAGCAAAATAGGTTGGAGTAACCTTTCACTAAAAAAGGGTTATTTAAATTAAAAGGACACCTAGTGTTTGATAGAAAGCTCAGATGAGTTCAAGACATGTTCATGATTCCTAATTCTATGTTTTAATGTGGTGCATTGTGAATTAGGTTGAAGGTGCTAGAAGGTTCGGTGATTTGAGATAGAAATTAAGGAAAAATACCGATTCGAGGTATGTATGGCTAACTTTAACCTTGTAGAATCCTCTTGTTGGGTCCGAACATATGGTATGTGTACCTTGTTTGAAAATATGTGAATTGATTGTTCAAATGTGTTGAGACGTAATATTCTATTCTCTGATTGTCCTAGTTGACTGTCATGCTACCGTGCTATATGAGGATGTGAAAAGTGTTTTGATGTGCCTATTTCATTATTTACAAAGCTCGTAAGTGCTAAAGGGTATCGATATGAAAGAATGTATAATGAATGAAAGATGGTTGATGTGCCCAAGTATGGGAATGTATATAATGGCTAAAGCCGTGCGTGGGAAGTGGGAAGTAATGAAAAAGGGTATTATGAAATGATATAAATGAGTTGAACGGTTATGGCAACGTGTACATGAATTACTACTTGATGAGAGTTATGTTGCCTTGGACCCAAATAAATAAATTTGTTGATATGAACTTTTGATTCCTTGAAGTGATAATTCTTGTGATGTAATTGTCTATGGTTCCTGTTATGAAATATGATTGTCAGGTGAGATTGGTTGCGCGCTACAACACGAAGTTATAAGCTTAATGACGGGTGAGGTAATAAGGGTGGCCGAGGTAATAAGGATGGAATGTGATCATTAACACTACTGAAATGAAAGTCTATGAGCTCTTGAATATGTTGATGTTGAAAAGGGAAAAGGAGAGATTGTGCAATTCGTTTGATTTTGGTTGTTTGTTTCCACGTACATTGAATTATTCGTTCTATTTCTGTCTCTTAATTGTGCACTATTTGATTGTACTTGGGATAAAGTTTAGTGATACACACTAGTATTATTCCACAATACAAACGTCCCTTTTTTCCGAGGGAACTACATATTTTATATGGATGTAGGTGGGTCCATAGCAGGTTTCTCAGCTCGCCGTTAGTGGTGCTTTCTCCTCATCCTTCTTCAGCTATACTGGTGAGCCCCACTTCTTTTCGGGGCCATGTGTAGATCATGCCACCTCATTTTGAAGTATATTATGTATTGTAAGGTATAGTCAGGGCCTTGTTGCCAGCAAGCATTGTATACACTCCTAGTACTCTTAGAGGCTCGGTAGACACTATGTGGGTGTATATATATATTTTGGGCAGTGGTTGTATTTTCTCGTAATCGTGGTCCGTATTGGGAAGTGTGGTATCTATTATGTATGTTTTGGGAATATAGGATAATAATGTAAAATGAGGAAAAATGGATTTATTGTGGTAATCACACACTTTTAAGCTTATCTCATTGTTTCACATAAATAATGGATGATATAAACATTGGGAAATGCGTTGGGTAGGAGAGTCAAATCAGGTTCCCTTGACTAGGGCCACCCCGTTGAGTGCCGGTCGCGTCTCTCGATGTTGGGGCGTGACAAACTTGGTATCAGAGCCTAAGGTTTTAAAAGTGTCCTAGGATGTCTTGGAGCCGTGTCTAGTAGATCCCTTCTTATCGGTGTGTTGTCAACCATATCTATAATTAGGGCGCTACATGGACATTTAGGAAACACCCTTTTCATTGTTATTCTATATCGTGCGGTGAAGTGGAAAGTGGCAATATTCTTGTCTAACTCGTGATCTGTTTAAAAATTTTCAATGATGACACCAAAGAAGAGAGCTCAATTCGGCCTAGAGGCTAGTGTCGCCCCTAGTGTGGCCACAAATTCTGTACCCGATGGTACGGGTGAGAGAGAATCCCCGACCTTGAATCCATCTTGACTATATGTTCCATATCAGAGTGTTCCTATTCCTGCTGCGGTGGTGGGTGCTACAACCCCTCCCGACGATATTCCTGATCCTTCTTCGGTTCCAGCTTCAGTCCGAGTACTTCCGATGGGGACCTCAGGGGAGATATTCATATGTTGACACAATTAGTGGCCCCTCACGCCAATAGATCTCATGCTGCCCCTGCATCCTCTAGCGGACAAGGAGATTCTTCCAGTTTCAGAGTTAACCAGTATCTGCGGTTGGCCGCTCCAGAGTTCTCAGGTATTGATCTAGAGGCCGATCCGCACGACTTTCTAGATGAAATGTACAAGACGCTTCGGGTTATGAAGGCTACAGAGGCAGAAGGGGTTTAGTTAGCATCCTACAGGTTGAGGGGAGCAGTGTATTCCTGGTTTAAGATTTGGGAGGATTCCCGTGGGGAGGGAAGTCATCCGGCGAGATGGGATGAGTTCGTTGATGCTTTCATGGATCACTTCTTGCCTGCGGAGACTATAACAGCCCGTGGCACGGAGTTTGAGGTTCTCAAGCAGGGTAATTTGAGTGTGTGGGATTACCACGTGGAGTTCATGAGGTTGTCCAAGTACGCTCCTCGATTGGTATCCACTATGGATGCCAGAGTTCGACGGTTTGTTTAGGGCCTCAGTCCCTTGGTGTTGAATGAAGTTGCTACTGCCGCCTTGACTCAGACATGAATTATGTCAAGATAGTGGGATTCACCCAGGTCACAAAGGCTAGAAAATTGAAGATAAGGTCGGAGAGGGAGAGTGTCAGCAGGGCCCGGTCAGCGGGCCACTCGAGGAGTTTAATTGGAGGAGGGAGACCAGTTCAGGGGAGAGGACTAGCAGGGCCATCCCAGTCTTATGCTCAGTCCCAATTCAGTGCACCGCCATCAGTGCACCGTTATCAACAGAGCAGACCCTCGGGACCAGGATCAGGCAGTAGGAGACCCCATCAGTACCGTCGTCCAGGAGGGAAGTTCCAGTAGCAGAGGAGGGCTCCGTTCCCTAAGTGTGGCACGCTCCATACCGAGCCTTGTTACATGGATATCCCATTATGCTATGGGTGTGGGGTGAGAGGTCATATTCGATGGGATTGTCGTGCGCCCAATCAGGGCATGGGTAGTGGTTTTGCTCAGTCGTCCAGTTCTTCAGTCGTCGCATCTTCAGTACGTCCTCCAGCTTCAGCAGGGCATGGTTCAGTTAGAGGTGGAGCTCGTGGTAGATGTGGAGCCACCCGGTTCTATGCTTTGAGTGGTCGCCAGAGTACGGAGGCTTCTCCAGATGTTGTTACAGGTGTTTTGGCTGTTCAAGCCCTTGATTGTTATGCTCTTGTTGATCTGGGGTCCTCCTTGTCCTATGTTACCCCATTTATTGCTTCAAGTTCTGGGACAGAACCCAAACAGCTTCACGAGTCGTTCTCTGTGTCTACTCCGGTTGGTTATTCCATTACGCCCGCGCGAGTCTATTGGAGTTGTGTTGTCACGGTATGCGGTCGAGGTATCACGGCCGATCTTGTCGAACTAGGGATGGTAGATTTTGATGTTATCATGGGAATGGATTGGCTTTACTCATGCTATGCTACACACGACTGTCGAACCATAATTATGAGACTAGAGTTCCCTAATGAGTCAGTTATTGAGTGGAAAGGGAATGGTGTGGTACCAAAGGGTAGTTTTATTTCCTACCTTAAGGCCTCGAAGATGATTAAAAAGTGATGTGCTTACCATTTGATCTGGGTTGCAGACACCACTTCAGAAGTGTCTGCCCCCGAGTCCGTCCCAATCGTGAATGACTTTCTTGAAGTATTTCCGGAAGAGCTTCCAGGGATTCCTGCCAGATAGAGAGATTGATTTTGAGATTGATGTATTGTCAGATACGCAGCCAATATCTATTCCACCATACAGAATGGCGCCAGCAGAGTTGAGAGAGTTAAAAGAGCAGTTGAAAGACATACTAGAGAAAGGGTTCATTCGACCGAGTGTGTAGTCTTGGGGCGTTACGGTTCTTTTCTTCAGGAAAAATGATGGATCCCTTCGAATGTGTATTGATTATCAGCAGCTTAACAAAATCACCGTCAAGAACAAGTATCCACTCCTTCGCATAGATTATTTGTTCGACCAATTGCAAGGTGCGAGTTTCTTCTCCAAAATTGATTTACGGTCTGGATATCACCAGTTGAAGACCAGAGAGCAGGATATCCCTAAGACCACCTTCAGAAATTGTTATGGCCATTTTGAATTTTTGGTAATGTCCTTTGGACTGACCAATGCTCCAGCAGCTTTCATGGATCTTATGAATCGGGTTTTCAAATTGTTTCTTGACTCCTTCGTGATTGTTTTTATTGATGAAATCCTTGTCTACTCGCGCAGTCGGGAGGATCATGCTAACAACCTCAGGGTAGTTCTGCTGACTCTTCATCAGCACCAATTGTATGCGAAGTTTTCAAAATGTTAATTTTGGTTGGAGTCAGTCACATTTTTGGGTCATGTTGTTTCCAGGGAAGGGATTAAGGTTGATCCTCAGAAAATAATAGCGGTGAAGGATTGGCCTAGACCAACGACCCCGACAGAGATTCGCAGCTTGGGTCTAGCCAGGTATTATCGGAGGTTTGTTGAGGGGTTCTCTACCCTCGCCTCCCCATTGACTAAATTGATGCAGAAGGCAACTAAGTTCCAATGTTCTGACGTTTGTGAGAAGAGCTTTCAGGAATTGAAATCAAGAGTGACTTCAGCACCGATGTTAACTTTGCCCGAAGGCACAGGGGGATTTGTGGTTTATTGCGATGCTTTAAGAGTTGGTTTGGGATTTTTGTTGATCTAGCACGGGAAAGTTATAGCATATGCTTCCAGGCAACTCAATAATCACAAGAAGAATTATCGGATGCATGATTTAGAACTCACGGTAGTTGTGTTTGCATTAAAAATTTGGCGGCATTATTTGTATGGGGTCCATGTGGACGTGTTCTCAGACCACAAGAGTCCCTAATATTTTTTCAAGCAAAAGGAGTTGAATTTATGGCAGAGGCGATGGTTAGAATTGCTTAAGTATTATGATATGAACATTCTGTACCATCCAGGGAAGGCAAATGTGGTGGCCGACGCTCTCACTCGGAAGTCTATGGGTAGTCTGGCTGATTTGGAGGAAGATCAGAGGTCGTTGGCTCGGAAGGTTTTTCAATTGGCTAGTCTGGGGGTCTGTCTCTTGACCTCATACGAGGGGAAATTCATGGTGCATAATGGGGAAGAATCATCACTTGTAGCGGAAGTCAAGGAGAAGCAGTTTATTGGTCCAGCATTGGCGCAGTTGAAGGAGGCAGCTTTGAATAGTAAGCATTCGGCATTTTCGCTCGGGAATGATGATGGTGTTTTGCGGTGCCAGGGAAAGTTATGTGTTCCTGATGTGTATAATCTTCGGCAGAGGGTGATGGCGGAAGCTCACAATTCCAGGTATTCCGTGCACCCAGGTTCTACGAAAATGTATCAAGATCTCTGGGAAATTTATTGGTGGAGCGGTATCAAAAGAGGTGTGGCAGACTTTGTATCCAAATGTCCTAATTCTCAACAGGTGAAGGCCGATTCAGAGGCCTGGTGGGTTAACTCAGCTTATGGAAATTCCAATGTGGAAATAAGAAATGATCAACATAGATTTAGTGGTAGGGTTACCTCGCACTCAGCGCAAGTTCGACTCGATTTGGGTGATAGTGGATCGACTCACAAAATCAGCTCATTTCTTGCCGGTCAAGTCCACCGATACTGCAGAACAGTACGCTCAGTTGTATACCAAGGAAATATTCAGGCTTCATGGTACTCCAGTTTCTATTATCTCAGACCGAGGAGCCCATTTCATGGCTAATTTTTGGAGGAAATTTCAGCAAGGTTTGGGTACTCAGGTAAATCTCAGCACAACTTTCCATCCGTAGATTGATGGTCAGGCAGAGATATGTTACGGGCTTGTGTGTTGGACTTCAAGGGTAGTTGGGATGATCATTTACCGCTTATCAAATTTTCTTAATAACAGCTTTCACGCTAGTATTCAGATGGCCCCATTTGAGGCATTATACGGAAGGAGGTGTAGATCTCCGATTGGGTGGTTCGAGGTTGGTGAAGCAGAATTGTTAGGGACAGATCTTGTGCACCAGGCATTGGAAAAAGTCATAGTCATTCGGGAGAGGATGAAGACCACTCAGAGCCGTCAAAAAACCTATGCGAACGTTCGTCGAAGAGAATTGGAATTCCAAGTTGATGATTGGGTGTTGTTGAAGGTATCTCCCATGAAGGGAGTGATGCGGTTTGGGAACAAAGGAAAATTGAGCCCAAGGTATGTCGGGTCATATCGGATTTCTCAAAGGGTAGGACAAGTGGCTTATAAGTTGGAATTACCCCCTGAGTTGTCATTAGTGCACTCGGTGTTGCACGTGTCCATGTTGAAGAAAGTGGTCGGAGATCCATCAGCCATCGTGTCGGTTGAGACTATTTAGGTTAATGAAGAATTATCGTATGAAGAGGTTCCAGTTTCTATTCTTGATAGACAAGTTCGTAGATTGAGGAACAAAGAAATTTCTTCAGATAAAGTATTATGGCGATGTCGGCGCGTTAAGGAAGCCATGTGGGAGGCGGGAAATGAGATGAAAGAAATATATCACCATTTGTTCGAATAATTGTAGTAGTGTTCGTCAGAACTGTCATCTCTAAACAGATTATACTTCATGTTCGGTTCTGTGCAAAAGCACCCCATCTTCCCCTAATTTCCTTATTGCTGTAATTTCCCAATGTGTGCTAAAACCGACCTCGCTGCTCTATTTGGGTAGTGTGCTACCCTTGAGGTAAATGAATGTTTTGTAGAACGTATGTGTTAGGAAAGCGATTAATGGTAGATTAGGTTAGTAATGATTAATTGAAATGAATATAGTATATTGGGGTGATTAGGTTGTATGTGACTCATTAAAACGACCAAATTATGTGCAAAATGTGAACCATGTGCAAATTTGTGGTATAAGAAGAAAGAGCTATGTGTAGTCGACAAAATGATTGAATAATTACAAATTTTTGAGGTAACAACATTGTGTGTGAGTTATTGGGTGATTAAAATTGTGTAATGGGGCTTGGAAATGTGTTTTGGGGGCTCTTTGACTGGTAGATAGGTCTAATTACAAAGGGAACTCTGGCAAATTGTTCTGAAATATTGGAGTAAGTAAAAATCTTGAAGTTGCACATGATGCTTTCAAAACTAAATGATTTCCAAAACCCTCATTCGAGGATGAATGATTTTAAGGGGGGAAGGATGTAAAGACCCGTAAAATTTTCTTGTTATAAAATAATGCCCGAATGAGTCCCCGAGCTGTTGTTACGGTGGAAATTTTTAAAAATAGACCTAAATTGATTAAAAAGTACCCCGAGACTTATAGAGTAAAACTTTCTAGAAAGTGGGTGTTATGCGACGCACTATGTGATCGCACAACATGTATGCGGACCGCATAATGGTCGCATACCTGGGAAGATCACGGCCCCATTTAAGGTCAACTATGCGGTCCAACATGCGATCGCATTCCATTTATGTGGACCGCATAAGCTGTCGCATTGTCGCCTTTGATTTTGGGAGGGAAGTTATGCGATCGCATAACGAGTATGCGGGCCGCACAATGGTCGTATACCTGGGCAGTGTGTTTTGGATTTTTGCCCATCTTGAGGGCCATTATGCGATCAGAAACGCATTCCTGACCGCATTCCAATGTCGGGCTCCTATTTTTTTGATTTTAAAACCCGATCCCAGTTCATTAAAATACCCCTCCCCTTCATTTTTAACCATTTTTCTGAGCTATTAGAGAGAGGAAAGAGTGGGTTCTAGAGAGAAAGTCTCAAATTCATCAAATTGGTCTTTCTTCATCACTCAACCTTGGAACTAATCAAGTAGAACACAAATTTCTTCACTCTAAGAGGTAAGCTATACCCCATCAACCCTTAATTTCCATATTTTTGTTCAAATGAAACATGGGTAGGATAGTTCGTAAAGATGGGGTTAAGAATCTTGCGTGCATGTATCCAATTTATCATAATCTAGTAAAGGAAAATAGGTTGGAGTAACCTTTCACTAAAAATGGGTTATTTAATATAAAAGGACACCTAGTGTTTGATAGAAAGCTCAAATGAGTTCAAGACATATTCATGATTCCTAATTCTAGGTTTAAATGTGCCACATTGTGAATTAGATTGAAGGTGCTAGATGTTCCGGTGATTTGAGATAGAAATTAAGGAAAAATCCCGATTCGAGGTATGTATGGCTAACTTTAACCTTGTAGAATCCCCCTGTTGGGTCCGAACATACGGTATGTGTACCTTGTTTGAAAATATGTGAATTCATTGTTCCAATGTGTTGAGACGTAAGATTCTATTCTCTGATTGTCCTAGTTGACTGTCATGCTACCGTGCTATATGAGTATGTGAAATGTGTTTTGATGTGCCTATTTCATTATGTACAAAGCTCGTAAATGCTAAGGGGTATCATATGAAAGAATGTGTAATGAATGAAAGATGGTTGATGTGCCCAAGTGTGGGAATGTATATAATGGCTAAAAGCCGTATGTGGGAAGTAATGAAAAGGGGTATTGGGAAATGATGTAAATGTGTTGAACGATTATGGCAACACCGTGTACATGAATTACTACTTGATTAGAGTTATGGTGCCTTGGGCACAAATAATTAAATTTGTTGACATAAAAAGCAATCAGCCGAGTATACAATGTAATAAGCTCGAAGATTTACAAGAGTCTCAGCGTCCTCCCTAAATACTAAAATAAAATACTAGGGGAGAAAGTAAGGAAGAAGGCTTCAACCTAAGTAGCGTGACCTAAAGAATAATTTGAGGTGTAACAATAGTTTCACAATAACATTGTATGCACTCCATAAGAAAAGGCACCTATCGTGGCTAATGAGCGGGAAGTGAAACCAAAAGCAATAGTCGAGATCATATGAGTTACACAAAAAAAAGAAAATCCGACATGTGTAAGAACAAAGATAGGCCAAGTATTCATGCAATAAGTGGCGGAACGGTCAGGAAATTTAATTCCCTATGTAAAGAAAGTTGAGAAGGAACAAAAGGAATTATTCGATCAATAATCTAGAGTTAGTTACGTTATAAAAGAACTTATGATTTCGGGGTACTATGCAGCATATATGTTAACAATCATACAACCGTAAAACACTCCGGTATAAGTTAAAAGAATGAATTGAGCCAAGGTCATAGACAAAGGATTGAATTTTTAGAAGATTGTATCATGGATATTCCATAGCGTCCATAAAGGGATAAAGTAATAACTAATACCATGAGCCGCAGATCAGAAGATATATTAAGCCTACATAAAGGTTGATCATAAGGAAGATGAAACTAAATAGTTAAGTAAACGAAGTAAATCAGGAATCTAATTATTGGACCCAGGAAATTATAGGAATCATGATTGAGAACATAGCATAATCAATCATAATATTAGAGGTTCAAGAGAGATAGTACAACAATCATATTCCATAATGACTCTATGATAAAGCCAGGTAGAAAAGTACCTGCCTCGTAAGAAGTCAGTATGAAGCTCCCATCAGATTGTATAAGCGCTAGAGGTGCAAGTATTATAGAGCTTCAAATTGTGGATATGTGGAAGGAAGTTTATGAAAGAGATAGAAGAATGTGAGGCAATATTTTAAAGTAAGGTAAAGGTGAAAAAACGTACGAGATACTCAGGTGCAGAAGGATATGAATGGTCCATACTTCAGATAAAAGTATAGAAGCACTGGGATTCAGTATACAAGAATGGTAGTGGTGTCGTCAGTGGCATATCTTCCAGCCTATGGTTTCTAGGTACCAAGAGATCTAGTTAAGAGAGTAAAACAAAATTAGAGACGATGTGATGTCTCACTTAATGTTGCTGAATAACACAATGAAATCTATGGCGCAAGAAATTTGAAGGAAGGTTTGCGAGTAATATAAATAGGTCGCAACCTAAAGTATGGTAAAGCGATAAGGGTTTAGGAAAACAGGAGTACGGATAACAAAAGGCGAGTGAGAAGGTCGGTATTAAGCCCATGAGACCAAGAGAGCTAATAATTTCTCTAATTTGTAGAAAGCTCGGTATAGCCTGAATGAACTCAAAGGAGTCAAAGACTAGTAGCATTTAGAAGATATGGAATGCTGCCATGATAGTAGAATGAGGGTGTAATTGAGATACATAAAGGATGGTGTTTGGCCTTCGATTGAGTAATGATTTCATGAATTGTACGAGATTAAAATATTCACGTAAGGTAAAAAAGATTGGGATGTTATGAAAAATGGTTATGGAAGTATAATATCGTATCACCCCCAAGTGGATGGGGAAAATCACTTCAAATGTTTCACGAAGCAACGTGAGCCCTAGTGACAGTGTTACATAAGAAGTTTCAAGTTATTAGTGGTAGATGGTAGATAAACATTGAGGTGAATCAATAATAGTTAGATTAAATTTACAAAGTGGATGATATTAGGCTATCAGTATTAAGATGAACAGTAATGAATAAGCGTTGAAGGACTTAGATTTATACATACATGATAAGCAGCGAGAGAGTAACCTGGAGTTTGGTAGCATACCTCAACAATGATAAATGCAAGTTCGAGTTATGCTATAGTATGACATATCTAGATGTAGTAAAGTGATACATATAGAAAACTGGGTCTATGAAACAAAATACAACAATATTCGTAAGTTCAACAAAGTACCGAGCGAAGAACATCAGTATTCCTATATATGCCCAGAGGGATATCTTGTCAAGCTATTATATGTTTACAAAGTGAGGCATAGAGATTGGTAAAAAAAAATGGAGGAAAAGGAAAGAAGAGTCGCATAGGCGCACTCACCAGGCCAGAATCATACAGGCTGCATGGTAGAAGGTAGAAACAGTTACTATATTGAAAGTTCCTACCACAAGTCGTGGTGTGAGAAAGAGGCCTAAAGAGGGGAGTGCCTTGTCTTTTCGATTTATTCACAAAATAGCTGCCTAGATGGCAAGGAGAGTACTAAAGTATTCGGAAGACATATGTTATGAAAATGATATGTGCATCACTAAACATTCGAGGACGAATGTTCCAAAGAGGGGAATGATGTTACACCCCATGTTTTTGTACATAAAACTATTCCATAAGTGAATTGATGAAAGCTCGGAAATCAGATGTTACATTCCATATTTACGTACGTTAAAGTTTCGTCGTAAGTTAATCGATGTAAGTTCGGGAATGAGATTATATTAGGATTATAAGTATTATGCTATTTCAAATAAGAGATAAGTAAATTCGTGAAGGTGAGAGGGTAAGTGAATCGAAGAAAATAATTTTCGTCGAATTTTGATAATTTGGGATAAAATACGGTCTGAACTATAATACCCGGTATTTATGGACTAGTACCATACAAGGTACCACATAAACATGATAATAAGGTGTACAAAGTGTGTTAAAGTGAGTAGTATTATATAATTCTTAATTATTTTAATATATAGTTAAATGTGGATTTTTGGGGGAAGATTAGCAATTAATTGAGGTGTTTGGTGGATAAGATTAAGGGGGAACATCATCCGTAATGTGGAAGCCCACAAGTCTTGATCAAATCACAAAATATGAGTCTTATTTCATAAATAAAGGTGGCACTTTGTAAGAGAGTTTGTGGAAAAGTCATCCCTATCAAGTGGGGCCCACAAAAGCCAACAATTTCAAGAGTTTCTTTACCTTATTAAGTGTACCAAGTGAAGGATGAAGCTTCATATGGATTTGCAATTCTAATGGATTGCAACGAAGTTATAGTGTGTAATAGCAACGAGATTTTGTGATTCTAAGGGAGTACTATCACGACCCCAAACCTAACCCGGCCGTGATGGCGCCTATCGTGGAACCAGGCTAGCCAACAATTGTCGCGCCCCATTTTTCCTCTTCGTGGAATATCGGGTTTATGACATTGGTTGGGATAATTCTTTCCTTTTGGGAAAGGGGTTTGCATATTTTGAAGAGTCGCCACCTAACAATTTTAACGATGCGTTAGGGCACCTAAGGGCTTCAATTATAACTACGTTACTAACCAGAGATTTGGATAAGGTCTTGAAATTATCCTAAGGGGAAGGTGTTAGAGACCCCTCCGGATCCACAAGTGTGGTTTCCGGCCAAATGGTTACGTGAATTTGTACAACTAGCAAAGAACAAGTAAAGGCTCAAATAAAAGGGGATTTAAGTCTTAAGCATGCAGATGTTTTAAAGAAACAGTAAAGAAGATTAGCTTTTGAAAGGGAACTACGAGCTAGCATAATGTTGTCCTAGGTTTATAATAATATGGATCACATCAATGCAATACCCAGTAATCACTCATCGAAGAGGGACTACACGTTGTAATAGTGCACCAGTCATCATATCTATAATCTACCCTTCCCACCCCGTGAAGGTAGCTAAAGCGCATGTTGGTCACAGACTCTATTGTGTGCTATTACCCGTCCCATCCTATCAGTCCTGGAGGAGACTAGGACTACTATCCTTAAAGGAAGTACTAGTTTGACCCGTAGGTTTAAAGGACAATATTCTAAGTGCCAAACAACGACTATTAGGACTTCAGATAAGGGAAAAACAAATAAGAGCAGATACGAGGCCCAAGTTTTCCTCCACAGATTATGCACATGATTAGCAAGACTCAACCACAAGTAAGGCCTTATTAACACCAGAACCTAAGGCATGATATCTAGGTGAGAATGCAATAATGAGGCAGCTTTATTACTAATTTTAGATGATGAATTTTATCAGTTTCTTACTGATTGTAACCATTAATAGTCAAGCAACAGGTATAAAAGAGTATGTTTCCAGTTTTAATAGATTTAACACTTAAGGATTGCCTAAGCGTATGACAATACTCAGTAATTACCCAGATTATTAAAGAAACTGTTACCAGTTAGTTTGCCTAAACATGTTGTACTTTGGTGTTGCAAAAATACAGAACTATTACCAGTTGTTTGAAAACATGGGGAAACTATCTTTAGGGCGTTTTTCATGCAATCAGTAGTTAAACTAGGTGTTGAATGGGGTCCTAAGACATGATATCTAATATGCACACATAGGGATGCAGAATGGGTGGTATGAAGAATTCCTAGGAAGGATTTCTAAATGCATAAAGTCATAGTATTTGAACATGCTATGCAGCAAGTATGAAGATGACTTGTTTATTGGCGCATTATAATTCTAAGCATGGTTCCTAGGTGTACCACAACATTACAATGATATTAGAACTTGTTTACATGAATAACGGTTTTATATTAACGTTTAATCCTAGAGCATGATTTCTATATGATAAACGATAATACCATGATATGATGCTGAAACAGTAAACATGGACCTAAGGAACAGGATGTCTAATGCATGATATGCTTGCATACAATCAGCCCTAAGCATGAATTTGTAGTGCACACGTAAGAAATGTAAACCTAGAAGCATGGTATCTACCATTTAACATGGATAACCTATGTAACTACCCTCCCCCTTTCACTATCCATTCCCAAATATTTGTTTACAAATTATTACAGGCCGGGAATTATGAATTACATACGAAAGAAGTTACTTCTATAGGGAGGCTTCAATTAAGCCCAGATCTTCCAAACCTCAATACATTTGGAGTTTTATAGCCTTTCATAGTCCGAGTGTGTCAAAGTTCCCTAAGGACCTCAAGGGCTCCTAGGCAGCGCTCACACCCAGACATAGCCAAAATAGAGTATGTGTAGTGTGGAATGGCCAGCCTCTCTGTGTCAAAGTTCAGAAATATCTCAAGGGTCCCAAGGCAATTCTCACACAGAAGGGGCAAAACCTAGACTTCTAAAGTATATGTGAGTGTGCTTTTTATTTTTAAAAGGGGTTTAAGTAAGAAAATAGTTTTGAGAAAGGGTAAGTAAGAAAACAGTTTTGAGAAAGGGTAAGTAAGGAAACACTTCTGAAGACTGAAGTAGAAGTTTGATATCACACAAAGGACCACGGATACTCCAACAATCACAAACAAGGGTAATGGTATTTTAGGGACAAATACAGAGCATGTAAGAGCAGACAAGTAGCAGGAAGACACACATATAGGCATACAATCAGAAACTCCTAAGGGTTCAGAGGATTAGGGGTACACTAAAGTACTAGGTTAGATTAACACCTAAAACAACTAAAACCATGATTAAAATAATGTACCAGTCATAGGCATGTAAGAAGTAGGTGCTAAGTATACAGAAACATGCTGGTCATAAATATATAAAGCCTAACTTAACATTTAGAGGGGACTTCAGGATTCTAGATACATGCTGAATAATAAGTAAAAGCAAATTAGAAGCATATGGAATTACAGCAGTAGTAGAAATATGTTGGTTTGAGGACTGAAATCTAAATTAGAACATACCAATGAAGTGAAGAAAACAGTAACACAAACAGGAAGTAGGAGATGCACAATAGTTAGCCTTGGATTGCAGCCAGCTAACTTAGAATAGTAATAGCTGGCACAAAAGAGAGAGGAGAGAGTTTTTTCTAATTGTGAGAGAGAGATTTTGAACAGGTCTGTTCGTTTTTTTTCGTGTCTGTCATAAAGAGAGCATATATATAACAAATTGAAGTCTAGGTAAAATAAGGTAGGAGTCCAGTTGTCCAACAACCATGGGACTCAGAATCAATTAGTGAAATCAATCAATATAAGTACTCCCTTAATTAAGGGTGTTAAATTCAAACGGTAATAAACAGGTAACAAGCAATGAAAGAGATAAATGTGTAAATATGTATAACATAGGTAGTTAGGGCTAGGTTTAGAAAATTTCAATTAAGGAAACAATGTCAAGAAACAGTAAATAGTGTAATTAACCACAAAATAGGGCCTGAAAACAATTCAAAGGTCTGAAATAAGCAAAGGGTATGAATCACAGGGGATCAGGGATCCAAAATTAGTGCTGATTAAAGGAAAGCCTCATGTATTTAAGGAAGTATTTAGAATCAGAATATCATGTGAAAATAAGTATAGTACTACTCACAATCATTCAGGGATTCAAGCATGTTAAAAAGAATTGGCTGATTTAAGAGTGATAAACATACATTAGGCAAGAAGCAATATAATCAAAGGTGCGATAGCACAACAAAGTAGGAATCACATAGAATCAGGGCTTTAGGCCAGTACATGACATTATGAGCATGAATGCAGTAAATAGGTAATAGAAAAAATAGAAATCTGCATGGGATTCTGTACCAAGAACATCGGCTTCTCATGTCGATCTTCCGTTCGGCCAATTGGACAGCGTCATCTTCGTTCAGAATCACAAAGGGAAGTCATGATATAGATAAAAGATAAATAGTCAGAAACCCTAATAAGTATGGTAGGGTAAAATCACAGAGATAATCGAGGACTACTCATGGGAAATAGAAACACATACAAATCGAAAGAACAACTCAATAGAAATAGCACAAAATTATAATACAGGGTTAAAACTAAAATTTTAACATAATAAATCATGATTAATAGTGATACTTAACAAAATCGTTTAAGCATATGAGAAAAAACACAGGTCCACACTTAAAATTTGAAGAAATCATTTTCGAAGAATAGTTTTAGAAAACCCTAGTTGGAGTGAAGAACCTTTTCGGAAAAAATAGAAAACCTTTAAGGAAACCCTCATAATAACTTGTAACAAGCACAAATCTAGGGTAGATCTAAAAGAATCGAAAGTTTCAAACATTAGGATTTTACAGAAAACCTCAGAGAAGATGAGAAACACCTTGAACATCACTAGCTCGAGCCTCGGGGTTATAAACCCTACTCGGAATAAAGCTTTGGAGGCTTGAAGTGGAGAGGAACACCATGGGTGTAAGTATACAGGTTCTCGCCCTTTGAGGACCTTAGGGATGACAACATCGGCATAAGATATCCATGAGAATCAGGGGTCATGGAGCTTTCAGGGTCTCCGGCGAGGGTGCCCGGAGAAGATGAAGAGAGCCATCCAAGCTGAAGAGATAGAAGTCTCTAGAAGAGACTAGAGAGAGAGAGAGATGAGCGTAAAGAGATGTGAGTCGGTGAGAATTAGAGGGGTTGGGGGGAGGGTTAGTTGAATTAATTAAGGAAATAAGAATCTGGGCCGTTGATCAAATTTGATCAACAACTCAGGTTGGTTTGGGGTTGGGTGGGCTATGGAATTGGGTCTAGGCTGGGTATTTAATTCGGCTGAAGGGTTGGGTATTGGGTTGGTTTAAGCTGATGGGTTGGGTTTAAAAATAGGCTAGATTTTAAATAAAATGGGGCTATTAGTTAAATACCCCTTAAATCAAATAAATAAACAACGCCTAATTGGTTAATTTGTGAAATAATTAAAAACTAATAAAATCAAATATGATTAAAAATGACACATTTAGCTGGGAACATTTTGAAATTATTTATAATATCATTTATGAATAATTACTGAATACATAAATACTAAATAAATAGAAAACTGTGTTGATAAAAATACGAAAAATTGTGGACAAATACCACCCACATAAAAATGATTTTAAAAGTAATATGTAAGTTTGAAAATAATTTTGAGGAAAAATTGGGTATCAACAACAATCACATAATTACAGTTTCTTTCCAGAATCCAAACCATTTTCAAACATTTATAAAGTATATAGAATTTACTAAATCCATTAGGCCAATAAACAGTTAAACAGTTCAACCAAAAGGTATACTATTATAATACAAAACCTCCGAACGAATAGCTAGATACAACAAAAGAAGGGAAAGCAGAGATGATGTAGACGCCGAACAACTACCTCTATATCCCGAGTTCCGGATCCGCACGCAATAGGTGGCTAACACTCGGTATCTGCACCTAAATCTGCACACAGGGGTGCAGGGAGTAATGTGAGTATGCCAACTCAGTAGTAATGAAAATAAATAAAGTCTAAGCGGCAAGAAACACATAAAAATAAATGTCATCAATTCACAATATGCACAACCTTTCTTTCCAACACTATATACATAAATATATCAAATCTCCATGCCTTAAAACAAACTTAAGAAACATCCTTTGAAATATGTGTTCTTCAACAATTTCAGAAATAAAAATAACCAAAAGATTTAGTGTAAAAATGAAATAAATCATAGGTAGCCCCTAGGGAAAAAACATGAATCATAAATCTCCCCTCGGGCAGAACATCACTCAGCACCTCACAGCTACTCAGTATCAGCCCCTCGGGCAACCTCACTATCACTCATGCCTACGAATCACTCATCACCCGACACTCGGCACTCAACACTCAGTAGGTACCTGGGCTCTTTAGAGGTGTGTACAGACCCCGGAGGGGCTCCTTCAACCCAAGCGCTAATATCAAGCCACCTCATGGCGTATCATATCCTCTCAATCAGACCCTTGGTCTCAGTCAGTCAAAACCTCTCAAAAGCCCCTCGGGCGTATCAGTAAAATAGGGTACTCGACCCAAAACATCATTTTTAAACCTCAAGATAGTGTAAATCGGGCTGAGTTTCAAAAACAGTTAAGTACAATATGAATGAGCATAAATAATAAATAAACAATGAGGAAATAACAGTAAAAAACCCCCAAGGGGTCTAAACAAGTCAGCACGAGGCCCCAAACATGGATTATAGCCAACTACAACAATAGTCATTAGAACACAATTTAACATATGATTTAGAGTAAAATATGCAATTCAATAGTTGCCGCGGAGAAGACCAAGTCCAAATCAAAAATCAGTGTGTGCAACATACTCGTCATCTGACATGTGCGCCATTCTTAAAATAGTGAGAAATATGAAGTTCGGGGTTTCATACCCTCAGGACCAGATTTATAACCATTACTTACCTCTACCGGGACACAATACTAGTACGCATTGCTCTTGCCCCTCAAATTGGCTCATGATTGCTTCGAATCTAACCAAAACCAGTTGAACATCATCAATATATGCTAAAAGAACACAACCCAATCAAAAATTATCAATTTATACAAAAATCTCGAAATTCGGCCAAACCCGAGACCCGGGCCCACGTCTCGGAATTTTATAAAATTTATATCACTAGAATCCTCTTCCTCCAACGATTCTATACATACCAAGAACAGTAAAATCAGACCACAATTGCCCACTCAAATCCTCAAAAGAAAATCCCAAATTTCATGCACCTTCTTCGCCAAATTTGGGTTTAGTTCCAACAATTTTCCGGTTTAATTACTTAGAAAATGACATATAAACGAGTTATGAATTTGAAAACCTTACCTCCAAGTGATCCCCTTCATTTTCCTCTTCAAACCCTCTCAAAAGAGCTCCCAACTCGTTCAATAATGGAGGAAAATGAACTATTCTCGCACAAATGACCTTCAAAACATTCTGCCCAGCCATTTATTTTCCTTAGTGCGATCACGACTCTAGCCACGCAATCGCGATTCACACCCTAGACCACTCTACGCGATCGCGCACTAGCACACGCGATCACATAGAACAAAAGGCCATCCCACACACGCGCTTTGAACCTCTACGCGATCGCACCAGCACACATGCGATCACACTGCTTTACCTGACCAACCTATGCGATCACAATCCTAACCACGCGATCGTATAGAACAAAATTTCTGCCCCACTCTTTTACTCTATGCGGTCGCGGATGAGTCCATGCAATCGCATTGAATGATTCACTGCTTGTAAACACCAGAAAAATAGCAGACTTCTTAAGGCCAAAAAGTGCCCATTTGAGCATCTGAAATACCCCCCGAGGCCCTCAGAAGCTCAACAAATCCTATCAACACACCCATAACATCATTCAAACTTAGTTGATCACGCTCAACTATGTCTTGTAGAAGACTAAGCGGGCGTTGCAAATATAATCCTGGGGTATTATGCCCAGAGTCGATCCCTCAGGGAATTGACGTATCAAGCAGGCTGTTTAAATTAGTACTCAGTTGTCACATGATGTTGTTTAAGTTACTAATACTAAATATTAAAAGTAAAGATTAACTATACTAAGGTATAAACAATTGTAATAAAATCTAAGGTTATAGTTTCCCCCGCTGGTGAACTTACTTCTCGGATACTTCGTATAGCTTGATTAATCGTCTCTATCAATCATGAACACTCTATCTACCATAAATCTCTCTCAAGTAATTATGATAATTTACTAGACGCACTCTCTCAAGTTACGCTAGCTAGATTGCATTACAGTTCACTTAGATTGCACCCGAAGTATCGTTATCTCTAATCCAACCTCTAAACCCTCGGTTATGACTTTCGTCTATACTCTGGGAGTGGTGTTGTTCAAACAATTACCTAAATATGCACTCTCTCTCAAGTAGATACATAATAAATAGGCACAGCTAATTGAGGGCCCTTCAATCAACTACAACAAGAACGTAGTTGAACAAATAGAGTTTAATCAACCAATCAAAACTATATTAATATCACAAGAAGTTTATTCCCCAACGGGTTCCACACGAAATTAGCTAAACAAATTCATAAGAATAAAATCTAAAACAACTAGCATAATTAAACTACAATGTAAGGAAGAAAATATGTACAAATTGATGTTTTGCCTTGGATCCACTCTAATCTCGAATCTCAGTGAATCCCTGGTTGTAGTTGTGTATTAGGAGTCTATTTATAGGTTTATGGTGAACCCTAACCGTGTAGGAGACTTCTATTTCAATTAGAAAACACTTAAAACCGTCAAATCTCGATTTCAGGCCGAACTGGGGACCTGGCGTTTGGACCCAAACGCCAGGCCAGGGCTGGCGTTTCAGCCCTAACACCTGGCTAACGCCAGGCAGGGTCAGTGTGTTTGGCTCTGTCGCCCGGCTATCGCCCGAGTGTCTCCTTTCGCGTATTTTTCGACGTATTTGTATCTTTTTAGCTCCATTTCCATCTCCACTTCACCTACGCATAAATAAACTCCATTAAGCACATAACAAGTGTAATTTTATCATTAATGCACATAAAATGTAAGGTATATCACATGTTAAACTATGCAATTTAGTCTCGCATCAAGACCTCACACTTAAACCATTGCTCGTCCTCGAGCAAGCAAACTACACTCATGTACACAACTTTTTAAGCAAATCTCTGAACATGTTATACCAAGAATATTTAAAACATTTCCAGCACAGAGGTGTGACATCCTCACCTCAATAGTCGACTCACATATACCATGATCTATTCATAATCCACTCACTACTCTAACTTAGAGGTCAACAACATTACATTTCCTTCGTGAATCATGTGCCCTCACCATATCCAAGAGTTAGTTCCACACACAATGAAATTTAAAAACATAGGAACTTAAGCACAATTATATGAAGAGTCACCACATATATTTTTCTTTCAACACAACACAAGTTTTCATTTATTTATCTTTTTTTTTCTTTTCTACTAATCGAGCTCATTCAGTC